>OZ020224.1:19966659-20169159 GCA_963971325.1 Aphodius granarius | reverse complement strand
AACAAATGCGCACCCCCAATATTATCTGGCCAGACAACCGTGTAAGTCGCAATCTTGGTCAATTCCAAGAAAGATAATTAAATTAGGAAAAATTAAAACCGCATTGAAGTTGTTGATTAACAAAAGAAAGCTTGTTACGCTGAAGGCGTCCTTTCCTGCGAAAGGAAGAACAAAATACGTCGTTGATTAATATACAAACACACTAATGAACCACTGAAGGTGGATTCAGAAGTAATACCGGTAAACACTAACCAAAATTCTCGCAAAATATAAAATAAGAACAGTTAAACGCTGAGGGCGACGGTAAACGTGTAAATGGGAACAATCTGACCTTGTCGGTAGCTTAATGCTGGTCTGAGGTCGGGTCCTGTCCTCGGACGATGGAAGATGTACGATCTCCGAGTCTTCGAACCTCAACCAATTCGTCAAACTCCAGCAGCTGGTTATTCGAGCCTGTGTCGACCAACAAAGGTTTGCCCTGCCAATAGATCCGCGGAAGGTCCGCCCAAACAAACGACTGGTAAATGATTGTCTCAACCAGCAGAACTTTCCAGCCAAAGAAAAGGAACCCTACAACGTCCACTAAATCACAACCGAGCCGTAAGAAAGTGAGTGTCATTACATACCAAAGGTGTTGGGTGGGTTAATTAGATCTCCTCGTTGACTTGTATCAAATCCACAAAAGTGAAAGAAGTCCACCGTTCACAGGGGTGGCTTCCAAAAGGATGAGGCTTCCAGATCCGCAATGCGAAAGGGAGCAATATCTGCCGGCGTCCAATTCAACCGTGTACGCAGAATATGTCCCAGTAGGAGAAGCACAACACCACGCACAAATCAAGAGCGATTTTTTTAGAACTTCGATTATGACCAACTAACACCTTGTTTACAACTCGGCAACATCGAAAAATGCGGGCAAAATGGCAGAGCGCCTCTATTTATGCACTGGATTCTGAGCAAAAAAAATAGAAGTGGAAAGAAGGTCGGAAAAATTGTACTAAAGGCATGAAAATCACCGCGATGACCCAACCATCATTGCCGACCAGTTGCTGGATGAATTCAAAATAAAACAAAGCGGGAATTAAGCCGGAACGATAACAAATTTGTGACGCCGCCATCTCGCGGACTCATCGTAACCTAATCCCTCACAAAAAATTAGCTGCTCCGGTACAAAATTAACAAGGAAGGAGCTCAAACTGCTGGAGAAGAGAGTCCGCAGGTCCAAACAACCACTGAGCAAATTATTTGCCTCAAAGTTACGTAAAACTGCGCAATTTGCAACGTAAAGGCTGGCACGCGGTTCGCCTAAAACGCAAGGAAGTTGGTAGAGTGATTTAACGTACAAAAAGTTGTTCAATAGCACGCTGGGGCTGAAAGCAGGTCTCAGGTAGCGGTAGAACAAATAAATTAATTAAAATAACCTCAGAAAACAGAGTGGAAAACATCAGTGTTTGCTCTCAACAATCAGAGACTCATCCAAGATGGTACTAAAATTCAAACCCCTAACGAAACTGAAATGGCCCAATACGTAAAACCATGCTAACGATTGCAAAAATCAAAACTGAGTGTCACAGCACATACGCACATACGCACATACGCACATACGCACATACGCACATACGCACAGACGGACATACGTACATACGTACATACGTACATACGTACATACGTACATACGTACATACGCGCATACGCCATTACGTACCTACGTACCTACGTACATACGTACATACCTACATACGTACATACGTACATACGTACATACGTACATACGTACATACGTACATACGTACATACGTACATACGTACATACGTACATACGTACATACGTACATACGTACATACGTACATACGTATGTATGTATGTATGTATGTATGTATGTATGTATGTATGTTCCAGAAATCATTGCAATCGATTCAGGGGACCTGAAAACACACAGACACACACACACACACACACACACACACACACACACACACACACACACACACACACACACACACACAGACACACAGACACAGACACAGACACAGACACACAGACACACAGACACACAGACACACAGACACACAGACGTACATACGTACATACGTACATACATACGTACATACGCACATACGCACATACGCACATAAGCACATACGCACATACGCACATACGCACATACGCACATACGCACATACGCACATACGCACATACGGACATACGGACATACGCACATACGCACATACGCACATACGCACATACGTACATACGTACATACGTACCTACGTCCATACGCGCATACGCGCATACGCCATTACGTACCTACGTACATACGTACATACGTATATACGTATGTATGTATGTATGTATGTTCCAGAAATCATTGCAATCGATACAGGGGACCTCAAAACGCGTATTTCCGCTGAAATCCCGAATTTTTTTTTCCGTCGATTACAATACTTTCCTTCTAGGAACTAGTCGGAAAGTAAAAACGTATTAATCTTACAGGGAAACAATAAACCATTTTTTATTGTCAATAAAAGGCTTCTTATTGATGATTTCTGATTTTAATTTAGATTTATTAATCTTACAGGGAAACAAATACCCAATGATATAGCCGATTTTTTGTTTTTGGGACCAAAATTCAGTCTTAATTCGACACATAAAGATATTCCAGTGTCAGATTTATTGTCACAAGGTTTTATGGTCTGCCCAAAATTCACAAACCAAATGTTCCTTTACGTCCCATCGTATCGTCAATAGGATCTCCAACATTCGCTCTGCCTAAATTTCTAGCAGATATTTCACAGTTAGCATTCAGTCAGGATGAAAAACACAACATCAAAGACACTTTCAGTTTCTGCTACTTGATGGAACACAAAGTACTACCTCCTTATTATGTATTAATATCTTGAGATGTGGTGTCACTTTTTACTAACATACCGTTGGAGCTAGTATTGGATGGTATTGAGAGGGGTTGGGATAACATTCAGGATCATTGTAGCATACCGTGCCATCTTTTCTTGGATCTTGTGAGGTTCTTGTATACTAACTGTTATTTTTCTTTTCAAGAAAGATTTTATAAACAGATCTTTGGTACTCCAATGGGGGTTTCCCTGAGCGCAATTCAGACACACAGACACACAGACACACAGACACACAGACACACAGACACACAGACACACAGACACACAGACACACAGACACACAGACACACAGACACACAGACACACAGACACACAGACACACAGATACACAGACACACAGACACACAGACACACAGACACACATACACACATACACACATACACACAGACACACATACACACATACCCACATACCCACATACCCACATACCCACATACCCACATACGTACATACGTACATACGTATGTATGTATGTATGTATGTATGTTCCAGAAATCATTGCAATCGATACAGGGGACCTCAAAACGCGTATTTCCGCTGAAATCTCGAATTTTTTTTTCCGTCGATTACAATACTTTCCTTCTAGGAACTAGTCGGAAAGTAAAAACGTATTAATCTTACAGGGAAACAATAAACCATATTTTATTGTCAATAAAAGTCTTCTTATTGATGATTTCTGATTTTAATTTAGATTTATTAATCTTACAGGGAAACAAATACCCAATGATATAGCCGATTTTTTGTTTTTGGGTCCAAAATTCAGTCTTAATTCGACACATAAAGATATTATACAGTCGCTACCCCAAAATGAGCAGGATATATACAGAGCGCGAGCTACTAATATGATAACAAACACTTATCTGTCAGATGCCTCTCACTTGAGTCGTTCTTCACCATTTGATCAACTATACAGAAAAACGGTAACTTTCCTTAAGAGTGAGCCTGATTTGTTAATAACCAGAGCTGATAAAGGTGCTACCACAGTGGCTATGACTAAACAACAATATGTGGAGGGATCGTTAACCCTTCTCAATGACAAATCAATTTATCAGCTTTTAAATAGAGACCCCACTATCACTGTCCAAAAGGAGAGTAATGAATTTGTCGCCATTCTAAAGAATAGACGTTACATAGATGAGGACACGGTAAGGTCACTAACCAAATATAATTTAGTCCCATCAAGGTTTTATGGTCTGCCCAAAATTCACAAACCAAATGTTCCTTTACGTCCCATCGTATCGTCAATAGGATCTCCAACATTCGCTCTGCCTAAATTTCTAGCAGATATTTCACAGTTAGCATTCAGTCAGGATGAAAAACACAACATCAAAGACACTTTCAGTTTCTGCTACTTGATGGAACACAAAGTACTACCTCCTTATTATGTATTAATATCTTGAGATGTGGTGTCACTTTTTACTAACATACCGTTGGAGCTAGTATTGGATGGTATTGAGAGGGGTTGGGATAACATTCAGGATCATTGTAGCATACCGTGCCATCTTTTCTTGGATCTTGTGAGGTTCTTGTATACTAACTGTTATTTTTCTTTTCAAGAAAGATTTTATAAACAGATCTTTGGTACTCCAATGGGGTTTTCCCTGAGCGCAATTTTGGCACAGTTGGTCATGGACATCTTGGTGGAGAATTGCATTAGTTTGGGGTTTCTGTATAAGTACGTAGATGATATCATCTGTGCGGTACCGGGTGATAAAATTGATGAAGTGCTCCACGTTTTTAATGATTGTAATACTCACATCCAGTTTACAGTGGAGAGTTGACTTTGGTGTGCCTTTTCTCGATACGAAAGTCATACGCAATCCAGTGACAAATTACATTATTTTGGATTGGCATAAAAAACCCACGGCGTCTGGTAGATTTCTCAATTTTTGGCTAGTGTCAGATTTGAAATTCATGCTAGTATTTATATTTCGTTGGATGTGAAACATTTCAAGAAAGAGCCTGGAATTATAGTTATTCTAGAAATTTAGACAGAGAGAATGTTGGAGATCCTATTGACGATTTTTGTTGGAGATTTTTTGTTCATCGTATGTGGTGTTTTTTGGATGTGGTACATTTCAAATTATACAAAGAGAGCCTTCCTGGAAATGTACCACATCCAAAAAACACCACATACGATGAACAAAAAATCCGATGTACAGGGTTTGAGCACTATATATACTTACCTGTTGTCCATGGAAACCGAAGACGGCAATAACATGGACAGCATGTATGAAAGGGGGATAACTTTTTGAATTTGAACGTAATCCGCGTTAGCGCCGAAAAGTGACAATATTATGGGAGAATTCGGTCAGTTTGGGTTTATTAAAAGAAACTCCTTTTATCCAGTTCGAATTTTCGCTTTAATTAAAAGCTTCTTCAGGAACAAGCCGTTAACAATAAAGAGACGAAAGGCATCAGTTTGATGTAACATTTAACGCAAAACTTAATTAACGAAAAATAAATTTACTTCCAAACAGAGTAGTAAAAGTCAACCTAGCGAGACAGCACATTAAAGATGGTAAATAATTAGCAAATCAGCCTGCATCATTCAAATAATATTAAGCAGTTTTAAAGTGTGGTATGTTTTGTCTTAAGTGTTGTGGAAGGCGTGGAGTTGTGATGCAGGCTGATTTGCTAATTATTTACCATCTTTACATATATACTTTCAATATAGTGAGTGCACGTGGTTGTTACGGTGGGTGCTTTATTTGCTGGTTTTCGTGGGTTTTTCTTGGATTTGGAGGTTTGTTTTTGCATCAGCATATGTATAAAATTGTCCTCTGTCGATTGTCATATTGAAGTTCCCTTTTGTGCAACTTATTGCGGCACAATCCGCATTATTCTGACTTGCTGTCTGTCACATTGGGTTTCCTCGAGTCCCCTGGACCGGTTTGGTCAGTGTCCTGGACGGAACCGTAAAAAGTAAAATAAAAATATTAAACGCTATTCCTCACCTTTGTATATCACTTGTATGTTCTCCGTTACCCATATAACGTTTGTTTTATAAGAAAGTCGCCGTGACGGGTACCACTGGCGTGACGTATTGTGGCCCTGTCAATATTTCCTTAATTTTTCAATTTCCTCATACATTATGCGTGTTCAGTGCGGCTGCTGTAACCAGGCGAATGATAAGCGTCACTTTATCGAGTGTTCCGTTTGCAGCAAGAACTTTTTGCTAACCTGCGTTAGCGTGACCAAGGATGAAGCTGCGAGGATTCGTTCGGGTTCTGGTTTGTCTTGGTCATGTGGCAATTGTCGGGCGTGCACCAGCAGTATTAATGAACTAAAGCAACTCATTTTAAGTCTTCAAGCTGAAATTAAGGAACTGAAGCTTGTCGCACAGCATGATAGGGGCCATTCTCAGCGCGGTTCTCTTGACGCGGTGGACTTTGAGAAGGTAGTTCAGGAGGTGATAGAGCGTGATAAGCGGAAAAAGAACATAATTATTTATAAACTAGTGGAAACTAGGGGCACTAGCAAGGAGGCTCAGTCCGATCTCGATGGTGTAGCCGTTGGTGGGATTCTGTCTGGTCTTGGCTTGGATCTTGGGGATTGCCGTCCCCAAACACAAAGACTAGTGTCTTTAAACTGAATCCGCCCAACAACGCCCGCTCTAGTTTTTTGTCTTTGCGCATGTATTATCAAAACACTAAGGGTTTACGTACTAAAACTAATACTTTTTATACTGCCATGTCTGAACACAATTTTGATTTCATTTTTATCACGGAGTCATGGTTGAACAATTCTATCGCTGATTCGGAATTATTTGATTCTTACTATAACGTCATGCGTGATGATAGATGTCCGCTCCATGCTTCTCTCGGTGGCGGTGTGATGGTTGCTATCGCTAATAAATTTTCATACGTGCCTGTTGATACTAGCGTTATAGCTCAGACTTTTCCTTCTATCAACCTA
Organism: Aphodius granarius; assembly: GCA_963971325.1. Taxonomy (NCBI): domain Eukaryota; kingdom Metazoa; phylum Arthropoda; class Insecta; order Coleoptera; family Scarabaeidae; genus Aphodius; species Aphodius granarius. Next base: position 20,162,330 of record OZ020224.1, on the reverse strand, counting down.
TCCCTCGCACGATGTTACTTTTTGGATTTGTCAATTATTATTGGAGTTATATACATCCCACCCTCGATCTCTTCCGATCATTTTTCCGCATTTCTGGAACTCTTATCGACACTATTGAATGGTCATAACATTCTCCTTGTGGGTGATTTTAACACTCCGGCATTCGTAGAGAATCTGGATAATCCTAAATCTCGAAGCCTTACTCACTTTTGTAACTTTTTAGAACTCACACAAGTTAACAACGTTGTACTTCTGTTAACAACTCTATGAACCGTCGGCTGGATCTCGTCCTGACAAATATCGATGCATTTCTGAATGTTCAACACGACGAGGTTCCCTTTGTCACCGAAGATCCTCTGCATCCCAGCATTAAGCATTGGTGTTGAATTTAATAAGCCGGTTAGACTTGATCCTTTTCGTAGTGCTGATAATTTAAGGTATAATTTTCGTAAGGCTAATTTTCCTGCTCTTTATGCAGATTTACTTGCCGTCGATTGGTCATTTTTGGATGATCTTACTGATGTTGACCTTATGATAGAGCATTTCTACTCTAAAATTTACAGTGTGTTTGACGTACACGTACCTACATGTAAGAGAATACAGTCTAAGTATCCTTTATGGTATACTCCGGAAATAATCAGAAATATAAAGACTAAAGATTACCATCGACGCAGGTTTGCTATTACCAACAGCGATTATCATCAGAATGAATTCAAGCGTCTCCGTCTACTTATAAAGAGCCAAATTGATCAATCATATACCGATTTCACTGCACAAGTTCGAGCTGGGATTCGCGAAGACCCAAAATCGTTTTGGTCATTTGTGAATATGAAAAAGGGATCGAATCGTATTCCTCCTGTACTGAGAAGTGAATCAGCCGAATATACTAAACCTCATGACATAATGAATGCTTTTGCAGCATCCTTTTCTGAAGTATACACCCCCTCCAGCGCAGGTGCTCGACAACCTGAGACAACGTTGCCTTCTTTTACCTTAAGTTCTGTCACAGAGGATGCTCTAATAGATATCATGAAAAGGTTCTCGAACAAATTTACGGCTGGTGATGATCAGATACCAAGTTTTTTAGTGAAGGATGCTAGGTACGCATTTGCGAAACCTTTGAAAGTTATATTTGATCGCGCCATTCTTACATCTACTTTCCCAACATTGTGGAAGCGAGCTCGCATTTCGCCGGTGTTTAAAAAGGGTGATAGATCCCTGATTGCCAATTACAGGCCAATAGCAATTCTTGCTAATTTTTCCAAGGTCTTCGAAAGGTTTATTTACAAATCAATTTTTAACGGCGTCCAAGCGGTACTATCACCACACCAGCACGGTTTTTTGCCAAAGCGGTCTACCGTTACTAACTTGACATGCATCACGCAGTTTCTTTCCGAGGCTCTCGACGAAGGTACTCAGGCTGATGTGATTTATACCGATTTTGCAAAGGCCTTTGATAAGATCGACCATCAGATTCTTTTGGCGAAGCTGGATGCGCTGGGCATGGATGGGGCCACTTTGAAATTGATTGCATCGTATCTGGATAAAAGAATATGTGCTGTCCATTATAATGGTTTCAGGTCGGCAGATTACATCGCAACATCTGGTGTGCCGCAGGGATCAAATCTCGGTCCCCTCTTTTTTATCATCTTCATTAAGACAAACTGTTTGTCTGTGATCAAGGCGCAAATAGCGTCGAAACGTCAGAACCAAGAAAAATTTTAACATGTATTTCGTGAACGTTGATTTTTAAGTGTACGTGTTAGGTAAAGCCTTCATAAACCAAAAAAAATAAACAATTTCTTTATGAAAGTGTTGTGTATTAATTATATATATATATATATATATATATATATATATATATATATATATATATATATATATATATATATATATATATATATATATATATATATATATATATATATATATATATATAGTAAAAAGGATTATCTTTTTTTTGGGCATAACCGCTATCTTAAATGCAACCGTAGACACGTGTTTCGGACTTATTAGTCCTCGTCAGTACGGTATAGCCAAAGAGAAAGGATAGAAACTCAATGGAGAACTCAACAAAAGGGACCTTAATCAGGGAGACCAACGTCACCATTTGGAGCTTCAGTCACGACATCCTCGGATTTGAGGACAAGAAGTAACGTCGCGCCGAGGCAACAAGTACACCCCGAGGTGCAACCTTAGCCCTGGTACAATATAAAGGAAAAAAGGTATTGTTTGCGGTGAAATCTAAATATAAATATAGTAAAAAGGATTATCTCTTTTTTGGGCATAACCGCTATCTTAAATGCAACCGTAGACACGTGTTTCGGACTTATTAGTCCTCGTCAGTACGGTATAGCCAAAGAGAAAGGATAGAAACTCAATGGAGAACTCAACAAAAGGGACCTTAATCAGGGAGACCAACGTCACCATTTGGAGCTTCAGTCACGACATCCTCGGATTTGAGGACAAGAAGTAACGTCGCGCCGAGGCAACAAGTACACCCCGAGGTGCAACCTTAGCCCTGGTACAACATAAAGGAAAAAAGGTATTGTTTGCGGTGAAATCTAAATATAAATATAGTAAAAAGGATTATCTTTTTTTTGGGCATAACCGCTATCTTAAATGCAACCGTAGACACGTGTTTCGGACTTATTAGTCCTCGTCAGTACGGTATAGCCAAAGAGAAAGGATGGAAACTCAATGGAGAACTCAACAAAAGGGACCTTAATCAGGGAGACCAACGTCACCATTTGGAGCTTCAGTCACGACATCGTCGGATTTGAGGACAAGAATTAACGTCGCGCCGAGGCAACAAGTACACCCCGAGGTGCAACCTTAGCCCTGGTACAATATAAAGGAAAAAAGGTATTGTTTGCGGTGAAATCTAAATATAAATATAGTAAAAAGGATTATCTTTTTTTTGGGCATAACCGCTATCTTAAATGCAACCATAGACACGTGTTTCGGACTTATTAGTCCTCGTCAGTACGGTATAGCCAAAGAGAAAGGATGGAAACTCAATGGAGAACTCAACAAAAGGGACCTTAATCAGGGAGACCTCGGGGTGTACTTGTTGCCTCGGCGCGACGTTACGTCTTGTCCTCAAATCCGAGGATGTCGTGACTGAAGCTCCAAATGGTGACGTTGGTCTCCCTGATTAAGGTCCCTTTTGTTGAGTTCTCCATTGAGTTTCCATCCTTTCTCTTTAGCTATACCGTACTGACGAGGACTAATAAGTCCGAAACACGTGTCTACGGTTGCATTTAAGATAGCGGTTATGCCCAAAAAAAAAGATAATCCTTTTTACTATATTTATATTTAGATTTCACCGCAAACAATACCTTTTTTCCTATATATATATATATATATATATATATATATATATATATATATATATATATATATATATATATATATATATATATATGTATGTATATATATATATATATATATATATATATATATATATATATATATATATATATATATATATATATATATATATATATATATATATATATATATATATATATATATATAGTAAAAAGGATTATCTTTTTTTTGGGCATAACCGCTATCTTAAATGCAACCGTAGACACGTGTTTCGGACTTATTAGTCCTCGTCAGTACGGTATAGCCAAAGAGAAAGGATAGAAACTCAATGGAGAACTCAACAAAAGGGACCTTAATCAGGGAGACCAACGTCACCATTTGGAGCTTCAGTCACGACATCCTCGGATTTGAGGACAAGAAGTAACGTCGCGCCGAGGCAACAAGTACACCCCGAGGTGCAACCTTAGCCCTGGTACAATATAAAGGAAAAAAGGTATTGTTTGCGGTGAAATCTAAATATAAATATAGTAAAAAGGATTATCTCTTTTTTGGGCATAACCGCTATCTTAAATGCAACCGTAGACACGTGTTTCGGACTTATTAGTCCTCGTCAGTACGGTATAGCCAAAGAGAAAGGATAGAAACTCAATGGAGAACTCAACAAAAGGGACCTTAATCAGGGAGACCAACGTCACCATTTGGAGCTTCAGTCACGACATCCTCGGATTTGAGGACAAGAAGTAACGTCGCGCCGAGGCAACAAGTACACCCCGAGGTGCAACCTTAGCCCTGGTACAACATAAAGGAAAAAAGGTATTGTTTGCGGTGAAATCTAAATATAAATATAGTAAAAAGGATTATCTTTTTTTTGGGCATAACCGCTATCTTAAATGCAACCGTAGACACGTGTTTCGGACTTATTAGTCCTCGTCAGTACGGTATAGCCAAAGAGAAAGGATGGAAACTCAATGGAGAACTCAACAAAAGGGACCTTAATCAGGGAGACCAACGTCACCATTTGGAGCTTCAGTCACGACATCGTCGGATTTGAGGACAAGAATTAACGTCGCGCCGAGGCAACAAGTACACCCCGAGGTGCAACCTTAGCCCTGGTACAATATAAAGGAAAAAAGGTATTGTTTGCGGTGAAATCTAAATATAAATATAGTAAAAAGGATTATCTTTTTTTTGGGCATAACCGCTATCTTAAATGCAACCATAGACACGTGTTTCGGACTTATTAGTCCTCGTCAGTACGGTATAGCCAAAGAGAAAGGATGGAAACTCAATGGAGAACTCAACAAAAGGGACCTTAATCAGGGAGACCTCGGGGTGTACTTGTTGCCTCGGCGCGACGTTACGTTATCTTAATGGAACGAAGAAATAAGAGGCAAGGGCATTGCCCTTTATGCCTCGTCTTGACATATGATCTACGCTCTCTTGGCCGCGTAGCTGAATGGATATAGATTAAAAAATGATGATAATACGTGAAAATTTGGCTCATAAGTGTATACAGCACCGTTTGCTCAGACAATACCGTATATATTAAAAGAATTTGCGAAAAAGAAAGGATTGAAATTAGATCACAATTGGTTGAAAATTAAGCAATGAAAATGTAAATGACTTTTTTTTTTTTTTCAAAAGCTGCACCTAGCAGGACTCGAGCCCTCCGCTACCGATTGGTAGGCGGAGTCTCTACACTCCGGACCACGGAGGACCTGAAGATATCATGTAAACTTTCTCTCTATGAGCGGGAGTGGCGCTGTTGTCCGTTTGTTTGCTCGGCAGAGGGCAAAGCTCGAGTCCGAGCGCTGCCCGGGATCGACACCGCGCTCGCCGGCAAACATCGAGCGGACGTTCGGACTGCAGAACTTGATCTTTGGATGACGATACGGTAGCGATAAGCTACAATAAATAACGAATACTGCGAGTAGATAAAAGAGAGACGTGACTGTACATAAAGGTGTATATGCGACGAAACTGTTGACTAGATAAGAGGACTACATTGCGGCCAAAGGCTACGGAAACTGACTAGATGAAACGGAATAAAACTTAGTGTATATATGAAATAAATAATAATAAATACAGGACATTTAAGTACGACTTAGACAACGGATAATGTAGGACTTAGCACAGAGAATCAGAGATGTTATATGTCTTGTGGCGGCAGAAGCGCTACCTTAGGGCGATTTCTGCGCGCTCTCGCTACAGGGACGTAATCTAATGCTTCCGTTACCAAGGGATTTGCATGCTCTGCGGCAGTATCGAGTCGTTTATTTGCTGCTTTCTTAAGATAATCTACTATGGTCTCGACACCGGTTTCCCGGTGAACAAGAGCCATGTTTGTCCTCCAGGGCGCGTTTACCGCTATTCTTAGAAATTTGTTCTGTTGAACTTGTAACATTTTAGTGTGGGTTTTTGCAGCTGTGCACCATGCCAGGCTGGCATATGTCATCACTGGTCGTACACATTGTTTATAAAGAAGCAGCTTATTGACCGTGGACAGCCTACTACCCCGAGAGATCATTGGGTATAGCATGCCCACGGCTTGCGAGCCCTTAGTGGCTGCCCTCTCTAGATGGGGCTTCCAGGAGAGCTTTCCATCTAGGAGGACACCAAGATATTTTACCGTAGGGACGTATTCTATAGGTTCGCCATTTAGAAAAAGCCTTTGCGGGTAGGTATTGCGTCGGTTGGAAAATACAATAGCTTGGGTTTTTGCTGGATGCGGTGTGAGCTTCCATTTAGAGAAGAAGCTGGAAGCCGCATCCAGCGCAGCCTGCAATCGACGGTAAACGAGCCGTTCATCCTTGCACCTAGCGAGGAATGCAGAATCATCCGCGTAGATGAAGTTATAAATTGCCTCAAGACGTGGAAAATCGGCCGTATATAAGTTGTAGAGATCCGGTGACAGGTTTGACCCTTGTGGAGTACCTGCCCTGATCGACCTGGGATTGGAGAGAGCATCCCCAACGGAGACCTCAAAAGAGCGACCAGTGAGGAAACTCTCTACCAATTTTATCAGTGCGGGGTTGATGCCCAGTCTGTGTAGTTTTGCCAGAAGACCCTTATGCCACACCGAATCGAAGGCCCTCTGGATGTCTAGAAAGACACCAGCGGCCACCTCCTTTTCGTCCAAGGCAGAGTGAATGGTCTCAACCAGGCGGAGAATCTGCAGCTCGGTTCCGTGGCCGGAACGAAAACCGAACTGCTCCTGGGGAAGTAATTGCAAGTCCTCGCACTGATCGTGCAATCTGCTGAGGATTACACGTTCAGTAAGCTTGCCGAGGGTTGGGAGGAGGCTAATTGGCCTATAGCTAAGCGGGTCATTTTTTGGCTTTCCCGTTTTAGGTATCATGATTACTTTGGCCTTCTTCCAATTATCTGGGAAGCGACAGGTGGAAAGAATGTCATTAATGATCTTAAGCAGAGCGTATAGTACCACATCTGGTAGACATTTAGCCATTGAGTTTGTAATTTCGTCAAGACCTGGTGCTTTACGGCGTTGCAGAGTGCCGATCAAAGATTTTAGCTCGGTGAGCGTGGCTGGTTCTAGAGGGACGGCTACCCTGGTCAATTGATCGTGCTCCAGACGGCTGAGAATTCGTTCGTGCTTCCGCTCATCAGGGATGGTGTTGTTAAAGACCTCGGCGAGAGTGTCTGCGAAGAGTTCGGCCTTTTCCAGGTCCGAGTTTGCAGTTACACCCTGATGCCGGAGAGCACCAATGCCAAAACGCTTTTTGGTGAGGATCTTAGACAGAGTCCATAAGGAGCCCTCCTCTGGATTTAGGCCTTCCAGCTTGCTTTGCCACCTAGCATTTGAGGCTGCTTGAAGGGCCTCTCGGACTTGCTGATTTAAGCGGTTTTTTGTTACCTTGTCTTGGGGCGAAAGGGTCATATTATAATTTTTTATGGCACGTCTTCGAGCATGAAGCAAGTGAATAATTTCAGGAGGCGTGTCAGCAACAGATTCCGGAACCAGCCGTGTATGGGTAGAGGAGCAGTATGCCTCCTGAATTTGTCTTTCCAGGATGGCAACCTGATCCTCCACACGGGACGCGTGGCTCGGGAGAGCGAATTCCTTTAGCGAATTATGGAACGTACGCCAGTGGGTTTTGGATCTTTGGACAAAAAGTGTGTTCTCACCCTGAACCGCCCCCAATGTGAGAAGAATGGGTAGGTGGTCAGAAGAAAGCTCCTGTAGGACTTCGACCTCGCGACTTATTTGAACGTTTTTTATTAATGCCACGTCCAAGATGTCCGGAGTATGGTTTTCTTGGACGGGAAAATGAGTTGGGTTTTGAGGCGCCTTAAGTTGCAAATCTAAATTGTCCATGATATTTTTTAGGATGCGACCGTTTCTGTTTGAGGAAATACAGTGCCATGTAGTATTTTTAGCATTGAGGTCGCCGGCCAATATCACCTTTTGCCCAAGGTTGAAAACGGTTTGTATGTCATCGCGTTCTATTTGGAGATGAGGTGGGTTGTAGGCGGAGACTACCACAATATCTCCACTGTTCGTGGTCACTGAAATTGCAGTTGCCTCTAGATGAACAAGGTCAGATATGTATACCTCGTGGTGGCAAATAGATTTTTTAATATAAATTGCTGTGCCACCGCCCCGACCGTCCATACGGTCTGAGCGATAGCACATATAATTTGAGACGTTTGCTCGACGGCTCGGCTTCAGATGCGACTCGCCGACAAGGGCGATGTCGATCTTCAACCGAGAAAGGATATCTCTAAATTCCTGAATTTTATTTTGGATGCTATTGGCATTCCAAGCCATGATACGCAGAAAGCGGGGGCGAGATTTAATAGGGGGTGGCATTTTTAAAATCTAGAGAAAATTCCTGCCATTTGGTTGAACATTGTCGAGAGAGTGACAATAGCCTCTCTCAATTGACCGACCGTGGCCACCAAGTCTTGGTGAGTAAGGACTGAAGCCTGTTGTGGTAGAGGTGCCGGTTTGGCAGTACCCCGTTTGACCATCTGCGCCATGGTGGCGCGTGTGGTTTGACCTGGCTGAGAGAGAGTGGTCGCCTGATTTTGTGGTCTTTGTGGAAAACCGCTGTTTGGTGGCTGCGAATTCGCTACTGGATTTGCGATGACAGGTTGGCGCGATGCACCGGGAGTAAAACGAACTGGCCGTGCTTTAGGAGCGCGTTTGCAGCCCCTATAGCTAGCTCTATGTGCCTCACCGCAGTTCTTGCACGTTGGCGTAGATCCTGCGGGGGCGTCGCAAAGTCTGGAGTCGTGGGGCCCGGCACAGTTTTTGCAAGCGAAATCTGCTTTGCATTGTGCCGAGCTATGACCGAAAAGTAGGCATCGGTAGCACTGGCCAACCTCCGGGGACTTTTTGAGTGGTTCCACGGAGATGACCAGGCCACACAAGTCCTTGATGTTATAGATATTTTTCTGGTCCCTGGGTAGGGTTACCAGAATCAAAGGCATTTCCGCTTTCGTACGGGGGTGTTTCATGCGAATGACCTTCAGAGGGCTGAAGCCCTTGGCGATTAGATCTGCTTTGGCTTCCTCGAGGCAGAGCTCGAGGTAAGTTCCACGAATGACAACCAGGAGGTCCTTTTCCTCTTGAGGAAGAAAGGTGTGGTGCTGAATTGCATTTTCGTTTAGTACCAGGAGTACTTTTTTGTATTCCTCCATTGTGGGGGTAATAACTCGAATGCCCACTTGAGTAGTGGTGGCAGATTTAAAGTTAATGCCTCTGGCCACGAAAGTGGAGCGCAGAGCTGTCCACTTTGTGGCATCCCTGATGACCACGGGGGGAGGGGTTGCATTGTCAATATTGCTGGCGGACTGTTGTTTAGCCGGCGAGATTTTCTTTTCTGAAACATTCTTTTTGTTTGTATCTTGAGATCCAGAAGTGGATGCGATTTCAGACGTTAGTGGCTTAGAAGTTTGTGGCTTAGAAGCTACTGTTGATTTTGGAGGCGGTGTTTTCGAACGACCGCCTACTGGAGGTTTACTCAAAGGGTTGGCTGGAGCTGCCTGATTCTCCTGACGAGGAGCTTTAACTAGCTTAGGGCTGAATTTGCCCTTTCGTTTTTTGGACTTTGTGGCAGAGTCGGAGCCCTTACTACTGGTGGAACTGGACTCCGACTCATATGCTGTCAAGGACGATCTGAGGACCTCCAGCATGTACAGCATGTCCGACCTGTCGAGAGTTCTTAATATTGCGGCCAGTTGCTCCGTTCTGGATAATGCTGGAGCAGCTGGTGAAGAATCGTCGATGACTTCGCTGGAAAAGGACTCCTCCTTTTCCCTCTCAACGTCCATTAAGTCCTCGTTATCAGACATGATAACTTAAGGATTGTAATAGATGATATGGAAGATAATTAATATAAATAAAAATTTGAATTATATAAAATAATAATATAGAAATCCAGCTGGAGAAAACCAGCTGGGAACTCGAACCGGGTCAAGCCGCAAAAAGCGGTCAGCGACCCGGCTCAACGAGACTCGTGGAGAAGCAGATAATATATCTATATATAGATATAATAAATATATAAAAAGAAAATAAACTGGGCGACCCCGCCAGTGGAAGTGTAGAAAAAGTCAGTACAAAAAATACGGACTATTCTGCCAAATGAAAAATAATGTATAATAAAAATAAAAATATTATTCGAAAATATAAATAAAAACCAAAGCGACTTCGCTGGATAAGAAAAGAAAAAACAATAAGAACTCCAAAAGAAAAAGAAATAACTTAGCCTCTGCAAACAGGGGACAAGCAACAAACTGAGCAGGCCTACGAGATACTCCCTCGAGATGACGGAAAAACCGCCCGCGCGTACGTTGAAAGGCTGCCAGCCGCTTATGACCGGCAGCTTCCAAACGGAGCCGACACGCCCGACAGTCCCGGTGAGAAGCACCCGCTTACGAGACGACAAAAAAGGAGCCACCCGGTGCTTAATACGGTTTCCTGTGACCGCCCACGCGTGCAGGGTGGGTATACGCAGTACTGATCCGAGATATGTCGAATCAGCACTGGGGCCCACACCGCAGCCGGCACGACAAGAAAAACCGCGGGTGACTTACCTTGACAATAACTGAGTGTTCCGGCACCACGTGCACGACGTGACGTGGAGAACGGAAACACTACAGTTAACACAGACGACAAGAGGACTCACAGAACAAGAACAAAGCACTTAATGGGACTAAAAGTCCGAAAAACGAAGTTGAAATTTTAGCACGTGGTGACACAATGTCTGGCTCAACTGTACGCTGCCGTAAACTGAGGTAAACTGCGCGACGTTACGTCTTGTCCTCAAATCCGAGGATGTCGTGACTGAAGCTCCAAATGGTGACGTTGGTCTCCCTGATTAAGGTCCCTTTTGTTGAGTTCTCCATTGAGTTTCCATCCTTTCTCTTTAGCTATACCGTACTGACGAGGACTAATAAGTCCGAAACACGTGTCTACGGTTGCATTTAAGATAGCGGTTATGCCCAAAAAAAAAGATAATCCTTTTTACTATATTTATATTTAGATTTCACCGCAAACAATACCTTTTTTCCTATATATATATATATATATATATATATATATATATATATATATATATATATATATATATATATATATATATATGTATGTATATATATATATATATATATATATATATATATATATATATATATATATATATATATATATATATATATATATATATATATATATATATATATATATATATATATATATATTGACAATGAATTATTAGCGGTGAAATCTAAACAGTAAAAATGATTCTCTCGGGCACACCCGCTATCTTAATTGCAACCGTAGACACGTGTTTCGGACTTATTAGTCCTCGTCAGTACGGTATAGCCAAAGAGTAAGATGGAAACTCTAAGGAGAAGTAAACAAAACAAAAGGGACCTTAATCGGGGAGACTAATGTCACACAATTGATGCTTCGGTGGCAACATCCTCGGTATGGAGGACAAGAAGCCACGTCGCGTCGAGGTAACTAGTACACCCCAGGGTACACCTTTTAGCCCATGTATAATAATTGAAAATGAATTATTAGCGGTGAAATCTAAACAGTAAAAATGATTCTCTCGGGCACACCCGCTATCTTAATTGCAACCGTAGACACGTGTTTCGGACTTATTAGTCCTCGTCAGTACGGTATAGCCAAAGAGTAAGATGGAAACTCTTTAGAGTTGTTGCCACCGAAGCATCAATTGTGTGACATTAGTCTCCCCGATTAAGGTCCCTTTTGTCTCCTTAGAGTTTCCATCTTACTCTTTGGCTATACCGTACTGACGAGGACTAATAAGTCCGAAACACGTGTCTACGGTTGCAATTAAGATAGCGGGTGTGCCCGAGAGAATCATTTGTACTATATATATATATATATATGCATATATATATATATATATATATATATATATATATATATATATATATATATATATATATATATATATATATATATATATATATATATATATATATTGTAAGTCAATCTTCTTCACTTTAGCCTTATTAATATAAATTAAAACGCACAATTTAATTTAAATTGTTTATTTTTGGGATTGAAGGCTTTGTTAATATCACACATTAAAATGTTTACGTTTCACATACAGTTACACAGTTACAATTAAACATTTTAAAACTTTACATATCTAACGTTTCAACAACATACCGTGTCTTGTTCATAGATAAAACTGAAATTTCGTGAATTTTAGTTTCAATGTTCAATACAATCACATGGCAAACCACCTATAAACCAGTCTAGAGTGAAAAGGAACAAGTTTACACTATTCTGTACAATTTCTTTTTAATATTACGTATTAGATGGCAAAATTAGTTTGTAACAATTCAATAAGTTTAGATCCGACCTATCATTTACTGCATTTTTTTCTTTATAAATTTCTATAGTTTCTAAGACACATCTAGCTTTAAAATTGCTTTCTCTTTTTAAAACTTTTACGTTTTTGAAGTCAAATTGATGTCCAGTTTCCTCCTGGTGTTTCTTTAGTGCTGTTACATTTTTGGCGTACTTATGGCCTTTTAATCTCTCCTCCAATAGTTGTTCAGTTTGTCCAATATAGCTTTTTTCACAGCTGCATAAGATCTTATACACACAGTGTGAATTCTTGAGGGTTGGTATGGGGGCTTGTAATTTTGTATAGTTTTTTGATAAATTATTACAGTTCTTGTTCCCAATTTTTATGTTAAATGGTCTCATTATGTAACCAATTTTTTCTGACAGGGTTTTTATAAAAGGTAGTGCTATATATTTTGATGATTCTTTATTTTTTTCAGCTTTGTTTTGAGTTTTGTTTGTTATAGTGTTGTTAATTATAATCCTCTGTTTAATTATCTTTTCTGTAATGCGTTGTGGATAGTTGTTCTTACATCACCTCACCTCACTAGACGTAGTATCCTTGTATACTAACGTACCAATTACAATGGTAAAAAATGCCATAAATAAGAGATGGCACGAAATAGAACCATATGCATTCCTTCCAAAAGACGAGTTCTTACTAGCAATAGAAACAGTGCTAACCCACACTTACTTCCAGTACTAAGACACATTCTATAAACACTCTAGACTGGTTTATAGGTGGTTTGCCATGTGATTGTATTGAACATTGAAACTAAAATTCACGAAATTTCAGTTGTCGAAACGTTAGATATGTAAAGTTTTAAAATGTTTAATTGTAACTGTCCCAAATCCCAAATCCCAAAAATAAACAATTTAAATTAAATTGTGCGTTTTAATATATATATATATATATATATATATATATATATATATATATATATATATATATATATATATATATATATGTATGTATATATATATATATATATATATATATATATATATATATATATATATATATATATATATATATATATATATATATATATATATATATATATATATATATATATATATATATATATATATATATATTGACAATGAATTATTAGCGGTGAAATCTAAACAGTAAAAATGATTCTCTCGGGCACACCCGCTATCTTAATTGCAACCGTAGACACGTGTTTCGGACTTATTAGTCCTCGTCAGTACGGTATAGCCAAAGAGTAAGATGGAAACTCTAAGGAGAAGTAAACAAAACAAAAGGGACCTTAATCGGGGAGACTAATGTCACACAATTGATGCTTCGGTGGCAACATCCTCGGTATGGAGGACAAGAAGCCACGTCGCGTCGAGGTAACTAGTACACCCCAGGGTACACCTTTTAGCCCATGTATAATAATTGAAAATGAATTATTAGCGGTGAAATCTAAACAGTAAAAATGATTCTCTCGGGCACACCCGCTATCTTAATTGCAACCGTAGACACGTGTTTCGGACTTATTAGTCCTCGTCAGTACGGTATAGCCAAAGAGTAAGATGGAAACTCTTTAGAGTTGTTGCCACCGAAGCATCAATTGTGTGACATTAGTCTCCCCGATTAAGGTCCCTTTTGTCTCCTTAGAGTTTCCATCTTACTCTTTGGCTATACCGTACTGACGAGGACTAATAAGTCCGAAACACGTGTCTACGGTTGCAATTAAGATAGCGGGTGTGCCCGAGAGAATCATTTGTACTATATATATATATATATATGCATATATATATATATATATATATATATATATATATATATATATATATATATATATATATATATATATATATATATATATATATATATATATATATTGTAAGTCAATCTTCTTCACTTTAGCCTTATTAATATAAATTAAAACGCACAATTTAATTTAAATTGTTTATTTTTGGGATTGAAGGCTTTGTTAATATCACACATTAAAATGTTTACGTTTCACATACAGTTACACAGTTACAATTAAACATTTTAAAACTTTACATATCTAACGTTTCAACAACATACCGTGTCTTGTTCATAGATAAAACTGAAATTTCGTGAATTTTAGTTTCAATGTTCAATACAATCACATGGCAAACCACCTATAAACCAGTCTAGAGTGAAAAGGAACAAGTTTACACTATTCTGTACAATTTCTTTTTAATATTACGTATTAGATGGCAAAATTAGTTTGTAACAATTCAATAAGTTTAGATCCGACCTATCATTTACTGCATTTTTTTCTTTATAAATTTCTATAGTTTCTAAGACACATCTAGCTTTAAAATTGCTTTCTCTTTTTAAAACTTTTACGTTTTTGAAGTCAAATTGATGTCCAGTTTCCTCCTGGTGTTTCTTTAGTGCTGTTACATTTTTGGCGTACTTATGGCCTTTTAATCTCTCCTCCAATAGTTGTTCAGTTTGTCCAATATAGCTTTTTTCACAGCTGCATAAGATCTTATACACACAGTGTGAATTCTTGAGGGTTGGTATGGGGGCTTGTAATTTTGTATAGTTTTTTGATAAATTATTACAGTTCTTGTTCCCAATTTTTATGTTAAATGGTCTCATTATGTAACCAATTTTTTCTGACAGGGTTTTTATAAAAGGTAGTGCTATATATTTTGATGATTCTTTATTTTTTTCAGCTTTGTTTTGAGTTTTGTTTGTTATAGTGTTGTTAATTATAATCCTCTGTTTAATTATCTTTTCTGTAATGCGTTGTGGATAGTTGTTCTTACATCACCTCACCTCACTAGACGTAGTATCCTTGTATACTAACGTACCAATTACAATGGTAAAAAATGCCATAAATAAGAGATGGCACGAAATAGAACCATATGCATTCCTTCCAAAAGACGAGTTCTTACTAGCAATAGAAACAGTGCTAACCCACACTTACTTCCAGTACTAAGACACATTCTATAAACACTCTAGACTGGTTTATAGGTGGTTTGCCATGTGATTGTATTGAACATTGAAACTAAAATTCACGAAATTTCAGTTGTCGAAACGTTAGATATGTAAAGTTTTAAAATGTTTAATTGTAACTGTATGTGAAACGTAAACATTTTAATGTGTGATATTAACAAAGCCTTCAATCCCAAAAATAAACAATTTAAATTAAATTGTGCGTTTTAATATATATATATATATATATATATATATATATATATATATATATATATATATATATATATATATATATATATATATATATATATATATATATATATATATATATATATATATATATATATATATATATATATATTCTATTGCGATATATAGTGTCTGCATCAAGTATTCTCATATTTTCAAAGTCGAATGTGCGACTATTGGTTATAGCATGGCTGGCTAATGCACATCTATTCTTTCGAGTGTTAACATCGCTTTTATGTAAATTTATACAGTTGCGTAGGCACTGTGAGGTAACTCCCACGTAAATGCCGTCACAGTCATTGCATGACACACGATATATGACGTTAGATGTGAACAAAAGCGGTGTTTTATCCTTTATTTTACTGAACACAATTGATAATTTCAGAGGGTAGTGATGAGCAATCTTGACGGTCTCTATACAAAGAGGTTGAAAAATTCGTTTAATTTTGTGTGTTATCGAGGGTATATACATTACCTTCATGAAGGAGGGTTGTTGATCATTTGAAGTATTAATGGGTGGGTCAAATATACTGTTAATTGGCAGAATATTGGTGTTACTACTAAAGAGTATTTTACTGATGAATCTGGGTGGGAAACTATTGTATGTAAAAACCTTGTAAAGTTTATTTAAGGATGACTGGTGAAACTGTGGGTCACAAATCTTCAAAACACGGTTCTTCATGGCAATGAATGTATTAATCTTATGACTAAAAGAATGCGCTGAAAAAAAGTTGATATAGCGGCCTGAGTACGTGGGTTTGGTATACCAATCAATGGCAATAGCACTGTCCTTCAAATTGATTACTCTACAGTCAAGGAAGGGAACGCTACCATTACACTCAAGTTCGCATGTGAACTGTATACTGGGGTTAAAGCTATTGAAGATCCTCAAACTGTCCTCCACACGATCAGATGGTACACACGTGAATAAGTCGTCGACAAACTTGTAGATGAAAGGAATGATATAGTTTAAGTTTCGCAGAATGTTACTGAAACGTAATCCATCACAATGAGTGCCAGAATGGGGCTCAAGGGAGATCCCATTGGAGTACCAAACAGTTGTAGGTATGTTTTATTGTTAAACGTGAAATAAACATTGGTAAATAAAAAAGTTAAAGCATTAATGAAAGTGTCAAGGGTGAAACTGCAATAGTCACTTTGCCCTTATTATGTCAATCACAAGATCCAGAGGTATGTTGGTGAACAAGCTAACAACATCAAAGGACACAAGAGTATATCCTTCAGGTATGATTGCACCTCTGATCCTCTCAACAAAATCAAAAGAGTCATGCACGTTATAAGTTGTGTCATTAGTCAGTGACTTGGTTAAAATGTTAGCCAAGAAACTGGCGAGCTCATAGGTCGCTGTCCCAGAAGCTGAAATGATAGGACGAAGGGGTGTATCCTGTTTGTGTATTTTTGGCAGAAAATAAGCCTTACCCAACGTTGAGTTCCTGATAATTAGCCTCTGCATAACCTCGTCACTGATTTGGTTAGTGCTGTTTAATTTTCTGATTAATTTATTGGTTTTATCCTGTACTGACACAAGTAGGCTGTTACTGACTTTTTTGTAAGCCCTGAGATCATTGAGCATTTCTTCAGCTTTAGAAATATATTCATTTCTATTGAGCAGTACAGTGGTTGCTCCCTTGTCAGTGTAGGAGGTCAGAATGGCGGGAACAGCCGCGACTCCCTAACATGGTAGCATTTTGGCCGAGCGCGGTCTAAGGCTTTAATTACTGGTCAAATCTCTAATTCATCAAATCTAATCCAAATCTATTCGAAGGCAAAACTAACTGGGTCCTTTTTCTTGAACCTTGTAGACACATTTTCTGACTACTAACTGACGCGTTTAAGTATTTAACATTTAATAAGGGCTGATAAAGCAAGACTACTCAAATGAAACGAAACACTTATCAAAACAATAACATCTATTAACAATAATAATCAACAATCCCGTTTGATAGGTTACATAAAAAATGAATGAGGCTTTGAACATAATGACGCTTAATTGAAACCAGAAGTTGATTTAGACAGATACACCTTTGGCAGAGATAAATAAACAATTCTAATTTAAAATGAAATGCGAGACAAGTTGAAAAGACTTACCAGGACAATACACATATTTTTAAGTGCCTAGCGCACTGTACAACAACTTTACTTCATGATGGTCGAACGAGAAGAAGGAAAAGATTTTGCTCCCTTGCCTAGGTCAACCCGAATGCACGCAAGCATTTCTCCGTAGCCAATGACAACGCGTCAAATTTAAACTTATAAACACGCGGTCAAATCCTCAGTAAACCAGATGTTCAACTGAACAACACCAAAACTTTGACATTCTCGAACATTCCACTCCGTCTACATCGCGCTCAATTTGATCACAGTTTAATAAATAAACAATGGGTTTCCGACCCATTACATCAGCCCGAGAAACTATCACGTTGGGATTCTGTTTGAGGAAGGTTCGCGTTCTCTTTAAAGTCTTTATAAGGTGTGACTCTAGTGGTGAATGTGCACTGGGGGAGTTGAGGAAGTTTGTTATAATGTTAGCGGCTTTAGCTCTTATGTTATTCTTACTACTCGCGGGATACTTCGTCAAAATGTTCTCAATTTCCATCAAGAAGCGCCTAATATTCAAGTTACTATTGTCTGTGGGCATGCAAAAGTTGAGAACCAATGACAAGAGGTTCAATACGTCATCTGGTACATGTGTAGAGGACAGATTGACGATCCACCCATCACTATCATCAAACATCCTCACGCCAGCAGCAGAGGAACGGTTCAGTAGATTTTGAAATGTATGCTTGTTGCCATTTTTTACCATATCGAAAAAACTCGAGGAGACATGGAATGGTAAAACTCTTTTCAGGGTGCCCTGTGACTCACATATCATTGCCTCCAACATCACAACATTCCGACGGGTGATTTGTATCTCAAGACTGATGGTAGTGGCTTTAAGTTTATGTGTAAACCGATTGATCCTTTTCAGCAGTTTGCCATCAGTTGTATCGAGCAGGGCGGCCGTACTCTTCGCTCCATCACTGATATGTGTAGGTGTGACGTTCATCTCTTTGCATCTCATCAAAAATGTTAGTCGGTTTTGTTGTTTAGCGAGCCTGGTGTTGGTGTTGCTTAGCTGCTTCATGCAGGTGCCGGTGGCATGTCCATATTGTTCCATGACATCATTGTATAAACCCATTTTAATTCTTGTATAGAATTTAATTCTTTGATCGTGGAATAGTAATGTTGAGAAGAAGCACACCGAGCACTATGACACCACAAAATTACAATGCACGAGCGGTCTGCCAGAGTGGTTAAACAGAACAGAGAACAGACAGCGTGGCGACACGTGACTGAGTCCCATTGTGAGCACCTGCCGCACCCTCCATACGTCTATCCCTTTTTTTGTCTAAGTCGATGATGTTGGAGTAAATGACGCTAAGCCCATCAGTATCCTGTCTGAAATTGGCATTATTCTGCATGGTGTTGATGTTATACATCTCCAAGAACATTCTATTGCGATAATTAGTGTCTGCAGCGAGTATTCTCACATTTTCAAAGTCGAATGTGTGTGCAATCTTGAATAGTGATGAGCAACCTTGACGGTCTCTATACAAAGAGGTTGAAAAATACGTTTAATTTTGTGTGTTATCGAGGGTATATACATTAACTTCATGAAGGAGTGCCATTATTTATTTATTTATTTACATATAGTGTACAAACAGGCAAAGCCCAAAACAGTACACCCAAAAGTGGTACAAAAAAGAAATTAAGTAAAGCTACGGTAACAACAAAGAAAAATATAAGTAATAAGTCAATTTATAAGTAATAAAAAGAAAGGCGAGGTATTCTACTAATACGGGCAGCGCAAAAAAAACAAAGCAGATATTCAGGTTCATAGGGAAGCAGGTAACGGAGCCAACAGCTTGCGCTTAAAGGAGACAATGGATGAGGAGAAGGGATCGAGATGAGGGAAAAAGTGATTAAAGGAGGTGATAGAAAGATTGATAGGAGAGTTCTGGAAGGAATTGGTATTACAGAGGGGAGAGCGAAAGAGACGAGGAGAACGAGAGAACCGGTCAGGAACACTGAACATGATAAGGCGCAGAAGTGACGGTACATCGAGAAGATTGTTGATGATTTTGTACAGGAAAATGACATCCTGGGCACGACGGCGTACCCACAGCGGAATCAGTCCGAACACCGCACAACGTTGTTCGTATGGACAGGCGGGGAGACAGAACCTTCTGCTCAGGTATTTTATATAGCGTTTTTGAATAGCTTCCACATGATCTTTATAAAC
This sequence comes from Aphodius granarius, assembly GCA_963971325.1. Lineage (NCBI taxonomy): Eukaryota > Metazoa > Arthropoda > Insecta > Coleoptera > Scarabaeidae > Aphodius > Aphodius granarius. The sequence goes on along the minus strand of OZ020224.1, from coordinate 20,142,659 downwards.
GTGATACTGGGGATTCCAAACCACGCTTGCGAAGCTCAGGACGCTGTTAACATATGCGTGATATGCGTTGATGGTCGACAGACTGTAGAAACCGGCGGACAACCGGATGACAAAGCCCAAAGCGCGGTAAGCCTTCTGAGTGCAATGTCTAACATGCAAGTCAAATAAAAGTTTTGAATCGACAATCACGCCATTTTGTGGCATTTATTATAGTTAAGAACCAGCTTATTGGTAGTACAATATTTATGAAAACGGTCTAGGACGGCTTGGAGCTCAAGACAGTCCTGAAGGGATGTGATTCTATAGAAGATCTTAAAGTCGTCCGCGTACATCAGGAAATAGGCTCGTATAAAGCAAGTAAAAATGTAATTAACATAAATAGAAAAGAGCAAGGGGCCAATGTGTGACCTCTGTGCAACACCGGACGAAATTCTTCTGAAAGCGGATACGAAATTATTGACCAGAACCGCCTGAGACCGATTTGTTATGTAGGATGGCCACGATACGAAGAATTCATCCAAACCGATTTCCTCTAACTTTTTGATTAAGATAGCATGATCAATCTTGTCAAAGGCTTTCCTAAAGTCGGTGTATACAGCATGTACTTGAATCCGGGAATCGAAATAAAATAAATTCGGTGTAAGTGCTTAAATTAGTTTCGACGGACCTACCCGGAAAAAAGCCATGCTGCTGAGGTGCTATCTTGTGTTTAACCTCGAATAGTATAGAGTTGTACATCAGGCTTTCAAAGACCTTACTGATACAGGACAAGATGGAAATCGGTCTGTAGTTCTGAACCAGTTCTCGGTTGCCCGACTTAAAAATAGGAATCACGTAAGCTCTCTTCCAGACCTGGGGAAATGTTGATTCCCGAACAGATTGAGTGAAAATGGTATGCAGGGGTGCAGCCAACTCTGCGGCACAATTGCGTATAAATAAGCCAGGAAGGCCATCCGGGTCTGCCCTAGTGGACGGCTTCAATCCACGCAAGCATTCAAGGACCCGCGAGACAGTAAATGAAGTTGGGGGATTCCCCGCGCGCGAACTCCGCCCAACCGGCGCCCCCCCAGCCCGACCATCAACGAAGACGGATGAGAAATACGAGCTGAATAGCTCACTAACGGAGGCCCCGTCAGAGGCAACATCATCATCGAACCTGAGCGTACGCGGGATCTGAGAAGCGCCACGACGCCTCTGAGAGACGAACGACCAGACGTGACCCGGCTCCGTCGCAATGGAAGCCTCGATGGACACGGCACGATCCACGTCCAGGCCCACCAGCGCCCCGTCCCAGTCAACACTTTTAAGTGCTTCATTTATAGAATCGTAATTGGCACGTGTGAAGTGAAACCGTCTTTCATTAGAACGAGGCAGAGGGAGCCCGGACGCAGCCCGTAACGTGATAACAAGCGACGGGTGATGATCGTCCTCGTCGACCATGGGGACAGGGCATAATGTCCTCAACACAAAAGCGGTTAGCGAGAACGAGATCAAGCAGGCGGCGGTTAGCATTGGGTACACTGTTAAACTGGTTCAGATTACATATCGAGAGTGTGTCCAAAAATAAACGAGATCTTGCGTCATAGCTACCCGACGGCGACATGGAGCCATCCACCGACGTTGACCAGCTCAGGCGGGGGATGTTGAAGTCACCACAGATCAGTATGATCGAATCGGGGTAGCGAAAACTAGCCGACTCCAACGCGCACAGGAAGCACTGAAGCGCACCGAGATCACCAGGCGGCAAGTACACACAGCACAGCAAAAGGCGACCGCCTCCACAAGCCACGGACACCCACAAGTCCTCCGCCTCGCTGCAAAGATCGGGCACAGAAGCAGCGTCGATAACAGTCTTCACCGCGATGAGCTCTGTCTCTTCTGAAGACTTGATAGTCACCACAAAAGATCTCCCCATCAAACATACCGTCATTCAAAAAGGTCTCATTATAAGCACTAATTTGTTTAGCTTGAATATTGCACATCCTTTTCTTCAATTTGGGCGAGTCTCCCCCTTCCTCCTCCGGTTTTAATAAATCTAATCTTGTTCGCAACTTTCTACCTAACAGCAAAACAACAGGAGGCTCACCCGTTGAACAGTGTGGTGTATTTCTGTAATCAAGCAAAAATCTGTGCAGCAACAAATTCATATCGCTGTTACTTTCATTCAAAGCTCTCTGTAAAGCATGCGTAATGGTTTTAACCATGTTTTCCGCAGCTCCGTTTGTTGCAGGATGATTGAAACATTTTTGACACAAATTGCCTTCCATTATCTGCAACAATGAGTTTTGGAATTCCAAATCTGCAAAACACACTTCTTAATGCATTTATTGTCATTTCAGTTGTACATCCACCCATTATAAAAGCTTCCACCCATTTCGTGTGAGCATCCACTAAAATTAATATATATTTACCTCTAAATGGACCCAGATAATCAATGTGTATACGGTTTCATGCTTGACTTGAATACGTCCACGTAATAAGTTTAGCTTTCTGTGGATTGTTACGAGTTAAGATACAATTTGGACAAGTTTTAATTAGCAAATCTATATTATTTGTTAAACGAGGCCACCAAACATACGACCTAGCTAAGCTGTTTGTTTTAACCATACCCACATGACTACGATGTAATTCCTTTAAAATTTCTTTTTGTAGCTTTTCGACTACCACAACTTTATGCCCCAGCAATGTACAACCTTTTTCCACTGTTAGTTTATTTTTATTTAAAAAACATGGTTTAAATTCTTTTCTTTCTTTACTAGGCCAGCTATTCAATATAAACTTTAAAATTTCACTTCAAATTTTATTTTATTTTTTGTTTCTTCAGCTATCAAATTTGCATCAATTGAAAGTGATTCGTTTTCTGTAATAAAATTTAGCTGACTGACATCAATTTCCGGTTCTTTCAATTCAAATGGTTCCGGAGTTCTAGAGAAATAATCAGCATTATTAAGCGATGATTTTACATAAATAACATTATAACTAAAATTAGACAAAATCAATGCCCGTCTCTGCAGTCTGTTTGCTGCTAGTACCGGAATTCCCTTTTTTGGTCCAAAGATAGCCAGTAGAGGCTTATGGTCAGTTGCCAAACTGAAATGTTTGCAGTGCAAATACTGGTAACATTTTTTTACACCAAAAATAATTGCCAAAGCCTCGCGTTCTATCTGAGAATAGTTACTTTGTGTCCAAGTCAATTTGCGTGAAGCAGGATTATAATGACACAAAATAGGCTCGGACGCTAGAATTCTCTTAAGTTTTACAAATGCTTCTTCACATACCTTCGACCATTCAAATTTGACATTTTTGCGTAACAGTGCATATAATGGAGCTAACAGAATTGATGCATTAGGCACAAATTGCCCATAATAATTAACTAACCCCAAAAAATGACTGCAACTGCAGAATATTCTCTGGATTTGGAGCGTTATAAATGGCTAGCTAGTACTTTTTCGGAACACGTGTGCAAACCAAATTTATCAATGACGTGCCCTAAATAAGAAATACTATCTTTAAAAAAATCACATTTATCTTCTTGCACAGTTAACTCATTTGACACCAACACTGCTAATACCTTTTTCAGTGTTGTCTCATGTTCCTTATTACTTTTCCCAGTTATTATCATATCATCAATAAAACATGCAACACCATCTATTCCTTCTAACAATGCTTCATACTTTTTTGAAATTTTGACGGTGCACAGGCTACACCATTTGACAAACGGGTGTATTGAAATAACCCCTTATGGGTGCTAATCGTTGTCAATTTCTGGGATTTATCGCCTGGGAGAGATCTAATTTAGTAAAAGTTAAACCACCCTGTAGTTTAACAAACAATTCCTCAATTACTGATACTGATCCAGATCAATTTCTATAACAGGATTAATAGTTACCTTGTAATCATCACACAGTCTGACCGTTCCATTTTTCTTAATTACTGGCACAATCGGCGTACCCCATACGCTAAAATCTACAGATTTAAGGATACCTGCATTCACTAAACGAACCATTTTCGCTTCGACTTTGGTTTTCAAGGCAAAAGGCAACGGTCTGGCTTTAAAAAATTTGGGTTGTGCATCCTTTTTAATATGTGAATTCGTTCTTTATTAAATAATCCTAAACTTGATCAAAATACCTTTTTGAACCCTTTACAGATTTCTTCAGCGTTCTCTCATTTATTCGCAAGTTGTGTATGGTTAAATCAAAAAGATAATAAAAAATTCTACCAAGTAATGGAGGTCCATTTCCATTAATTACATATAAATCCATGTCTTTAATAACATTATTAAATTCAATTTTAACATTCGCAATACCCAACGGCCACATTTTTTCCCCTGTATAATTTAGAAAATACTTATTACATTTTTGCAACGTAATATTTGGTAAATATTTATTCATTACTGAGGTTGATATTACTGAACAACTCGCTCCTGTGTCCATTTCGAAATCTACATAAGTATCATTTATTTTTACTCTAAAACAAATCGGGTTATCTCTAATTCCATCTCTATTCATATTAAATATGCTCTCTTCTATATAATTATGAGATTGTTTTTTTCTACATACATATTTCAGATGCCCCTTTTTCCACAAATATAGCAATTATAATTTAAAAATTTACAAAATTTATTTAAGTGACCATACTTGCCACACACATTGCATGGAATCGACTGGTGATTTGGTTGGCTTGGACTACCGGAACTGCGACTCCCTCCGTTTTTGGATTTGAGGTCTGAATATTGCGACGTAAAACAAATACCGGCCGCTGGCTCGCCCGTCGATTTTTCAATTCGGTAGACTTCATTGGGCTCCGACTTCACATGGAGCGATACATTATTCCTGCTTACTTCTTTGTTGGTGGCGATTTCGACAACTTTCTCGAAGGTTAGGGTGTCCACATCTTCTTCGAATAAACGATCCATTATTTGACCTGGTTCCTTGCCCATGATAAAACCATCCCTTATGTTAACTGACAACTGTTCCTTTTCGTTAAATTTACTCTTGGATGCCAAATTTTTTACACTTGCGGCCCAGTCCGATATTGACTCATCTTTGTTCTTGAATGCATTATAAAATTTGTAACGTTCAGCAAACAATGGCTTGGTTTGTCAAATAATATCTCTAATTCAGCAAATGGTACCTCTTCCGGCTTTTTTTGGCACACAAAGATTGCTTATTAATTGAAAACTTTCTTCACTTACTGCATTCAGAAATATTGCCCTCTTGATTTCCATCTTGTCGATTGCGTTGGCTATGAAGAATTGATTCATCTTGGATTTAAATATCGACCATTCGTGTTCACGTGGATTAAATTCACGCAGCGACCCAATATAGCCTGCCATGATGTCCCGTGCCTCGTGGTTCGATTTTATTTAGACCTTTTATTCAAACTACTGTTCCTCGTCGCCACTGTGATGTTTGATCCTACTCGGGTTCGGTGTAAATAATACACAGTTTAAATTAAGTACGTCTATTCCAGAAAATCACTTCTCACACAATACAGCAATGTCAATCCAACGATGCGACTCTAGAACGTTCTCTGTCGGAAAAAGTAACTGCGCTCGTGCGTAGTAAAATATATATAACCTGTTCAATACAAAAAACTTAAACCTCTATTCTATACATTACAATACAAATAGAAAAAAATTTTCGGGCATATCCGCCATCTAAAATACAACCGCATACACGTGTTTCGGACTTATTAGGTTGTCTGAGTATTACCCTCCCAGTAACCGGGATGATTAACCGAACGCGTCCTAGAAGTAAATGTGTCCGCAAATTTCGGGTACGTCGGAGGACTTGCTTTTGTCCATTAGGCTCGACGGACCATAAAATAAAATGGGATGAGAAACTTATCCAAACAGATTTGATACTAGCTTTATTCTCATAGAATCTCTCTATAATACACAAAAAACAGTTATTAAATATCTAAGGTCCTACATTATTCACCACAAAATACATGCATGAATTGAACATAGGTTTAATAGGGTATTACGGCATTTTTCAAATTCTGTTATAATAAAAAGTAGGCAATCTCCTGACCACCCTTTTACAAATAAAATTCGAAACAACGCTTTAATTAAAGAGAAAATGCCAATTCAAATTTGAATAAAAACGACGTGACAAGGAGGAAATATAATGCGAAGTTTGACAAGGTTGCTGATAGTTATTTTATGCTGCTGGGCTGGGGGCACCCGCTTAGTTCACATTATTTACTGTGGTTGAATTGAGGTTATGTGACGCAAAAGACAACATCAATCATGAACAAATATAAACAGCAACACAGAGTTTGTTGCGTGTCTGATTTCAACAGCAAACCGACAGAAACACATTACTGTACTTATAATACTTATTACAGATATTACTTTAATATACAGCTAACATAACCTGCGGAATGTCAAAGTAAATACTAGCGAAGTTGTCATGCAAGATGGCATGCCATACAAACAAGCAGTGGCGACAACCCTATAGAACAAAAATCTCTGCATTTGTGAATAATTTCTAGGCTACGTTGACAATTTTACACTTAGCCAATCACGACAGTCCTCGGCAAATTCATATTTTAATTGCAATTTTCTCAACAAACTCCGAATATAATTAAGTATTAAGTTAACAGAATGGCACATTATGTACTGTATAATCGTTTAATACTTGATTCTACTTAAATTTCCACGTGACCGTAATACCCTATTAGCAAACTAATGCGTTGACAATTTATATAAGAATTATAAATTAAACCTAATATAAAAAAGTAGACTGATTATTCCTTTTCGTGTGACTTGTACCGCTACCCGCAAATGAAAACCAATTAGCAAGTTCAAATAGTGTTCTTTTTCACAAAATACAGTAATGTGCAAATACAGACATGTACTGTTCAATTTGTCCAAACGTTGTACGTGCTTTTAGTTAGTTGTCTAACAACCACCTCAAAAAAATAAAAAATCCGTGGTGGCTTTAACCCAATTTTCCTACTACGTTGTTGACACATTGAAGTGTCTAAACACTTCTGCAGTTATTTTATACACTCTGTATAAAATATACTCTGTACCCCATCCTAACATCGTACCTTTGTCGCTGTGGTTGCAAAAAGTAACAGTCAGTGACTACTGACATGACAAGATATTAAATGTCATTTTATGACTGGCGTTAGGTTAAGGTACAGAGTGGCTGTGGCTTCACTAAATTGAATAGTTACAAAAGTGTTTAGAAAATTCAGTGTGCCAACGATATAGTCGGAATGTTGGGTGGGGATTTTTATTACAGGTATCACACTACACACTTTCAATTCTATTTAATTGTGACTGTCAGTTTAAAGTAGACTAACTCCGAAACAAAGAGCACGCAGGCTGATAGATGTCCAGATATTAAAATAATAAATCCACCAAACAAATTGTTAAGAGACATCTTCTTCGGGAAATTATCCTCCATCATTAGCGTCAGGTTACTATTTAAAACGTACTTTAGTTGCATGTCCCCCTTCCATTTCTGTGTAAATCCACCGTGGGATACTACTAAAATGTCTTTATTAATTTGATCAAATATAGGATGGCAATGTTTAAATAGTAGACGACCAAACGTTGTGTGCAGAGGAATTTCATCGTATTTATTAGCATGCTCCTGGTACGCTAGTAAGAACGTTTTGTAGGTGAAAGTTATAAAGTTTTTGTTTACCATAAACTCTTTCAAATCTGTGTGAAAATTATCAGTGACCTCATATCTACCCCTTTTAAAGTTGGCATTAAATAAACGAACAATTGATGCTGAATAATCCTGCATTTTTATAGGATACTTTGAACTAACAGCATCGTCTATAGTTTTTATAGGGTTTTCATATAATGGCACGGCAAATATGCAATATAATCGTGCTTGTATAATGGCAGTAAATATCAAGGAGCTTGTCAAAAGACCAACGATTAATTTTTTATCATAATTTCCAGTAGATGAGGGTGCATTAAGATTTAGGCGAAAAGTTAGAAGAGACGCATTCTGAAAACCAAAGTTGAATCGCTGAAAATTATTCGTGAATCTGCACGCTAAAGTAAGAGCGAATGCAAAATTTAATAGGAAATACAATGTCCAACTTGTAGGATCTAATAATAATAATAATCCTCGGATATTGGATATTTGATTCGGTTTCGGCGCAACAAGCATTGCGTTATCAAAGTGAAAAACATCCGTCAAATCAAAATCACTGTACCAATCCTGCTCGCTGCTTACTGGAACAACTATATATCCACCGATGAACATGTCACTGAAATTACTGTTAAATTCTTGCAACAGTAAATAAGCAGTTCCTGTTTCTCCATACTCAACACCATATCTGCCGTTGGCTTCATTAAAATGTAGTGTAGCTCGGTATTTTTCTAGTAAGAATCTCACAGTAGAAACTACTAATCCAGGTGTATGACTATCATTGTAATTTATGGTAAATGGTACACTTCTCCACCAAGCCACCCTCAGCTTGCAACCACAAATAACAAAGTTAAACTGGTACAACTGACAATCAACTGAAATAATTCTTAAAGATGAACAGTCAAAGTGTTTAAAGTCGTTAGTGTACACATCAGAATTATGAATTACCAAAATCTTCTTAATTAGATATTCCCATGCGAGATTTATAATTCCTTCAGCAAGAGTATTATCTTTTACTGTAACTACGTATTGAGATTTGCAATAATGAATGTTACGCAATTTGATGAAATTCAAGGTTTCTTCGAATTCCGGTAAAGATTGTACGGATATCACGTAATTACTAATGAATAGTCTGTTTTCATTATTCTTCATTTTAGTGGAGACAAATATTAATCCAGGGAAACGAACAAATTCAGCGGCATCCCCAATAACCATGGTAAGTCCAGTAAAATTATTAGCCAAATGTTTAACACATTGGTATTCATATTCTGCTAGTACTTTTTCCCAAATTATAAAATTTATTAAGAGAAATGAATTAAGTTTAATTAAATTCATTATAAGAATAATTGTATCAAACGTGCACGTACCTTGCAACAAAGTACTGGCAAAATATACGTATGCCTCATAATTATAATTACATCAGGGTATAAATATATGCCACTTAAAGGTATTCTAATATCAGTAATATTTTATGATTAATTATATTTGCTTTATACGAAAATGTAGTTAGTCATTCTTGCTATGGGAGACGGATGCATCTAAATTATGTGGGAAAAGTATGGGACTAATGTTTATACAAGTAATCCCCTATGCAAATAATCTACCCTTCCCAAATGTTAAGTGTTGTTTGTTCAGAACGTAATGAGCTGTTGAATTAATACACTTTTGAGGCAGCTGTTTTTAAAAGCATTAGATGATCTTGTTCCTCTTTATACTGTATTTTTTTCTGCCTTTTTACTTTCTGGCAAGTACCCTAGAAGAAAAGTGTTATAATCGACGAAGAAATAATTGGAATTTCAGCGAAAATATACATTTTTGGGTCTCCTGAATCCATGATTTCTGGAAAATATATGTGAGTATGTATGCATGTATGTATGTATATATGTATGTGTAAACATCATAGCGCCCAAATGGTGCAATGGATCGGGCTGAAATTGTATACGTTTTTAGACTTACCAGGCGATGAACTGAATTGTTCTTGGTGAAAATCTGACAACTGGAAGTGGCAGATGTTAAATGCATTTTCTTAGCGATTTAACCGATTTTCACGAAATTGATACCAGCTCATCCTCCAATAACATTAAATACGTACACTGATTTACAGATTAGTGACATGAACGATTTTATTCGCTTTAAGCATTTATAGAAGGCGTCAGTCAGAATCCACAGTCTTAATCGCCGTGGTTGCCACATGGCAATGCTTGATGAACTTCAGTGGCACTGAGATGACATGGCATTAAAATGTTATTCCATGACTGGCGTCAGGTTGGGGTTTGGAGCTACTCTGGGCTGTGACTTCAAGAAATTGAATAATTGAAAATTTGTTTAGACAATTCGATATGCGAATGTTTTTTTTATCAAAGTTAATTTTTCAAACTCTCAAACCCTTTTTCAGTAATACCTTTCATCCCATGTCTCTTCCTTTAATTCTTCATCATGTCTAATTTTAACCATAGTATAATTTAAAGGTTACTTTTCTCACATTATTTCAAAATATGTATGAAACTTTCTGGCTCCCAAAATCATAGTATTTATAGTATAAAATCGCAATTAGCAAATCCTTAGTCATATAAACACATGTCCACTAATACCAAAAATTAAAACTAATTACAGAAAATGCAACAATCTCGAAGGCCGTATTTTCATTTTAGTTACTGCCAAAAGCCCGGTGGATGAAACAGTCCAGCAGCACATGTCGGCGAGTCTCAATTATTTCAACTTTTTTGCAGCAACCAACAGTGAGTAACTGTGCCGTCGGGTTAACTCCGGATTTTTAGTGGAATCACTAAAAAGTCCCCACCCAAATTTCCGATTAAATCAGTGACACACTAAAGTGTCTACACACTTATACAATGCAATTACTCAATTTCGCAACCACATCGACAAAAGTTGTGGATTCTGACAGAATCGGATGAATTCTTAAAAAAAGGCATGTAACATTGCCACTTCCGGTTGTCAGATTGTGAATAAAAAGAATTCAGTTCGTCCTCTGGTAATAATGTATAGGTGCCAAATTTCAGTCAGATCCGTTGTACCATTGTCGTATTCACAGCAGACAAAAAAAAAACACCAACTAACCTTATTCAACATTAGCGACGCTATATGCATGTCAACTATTCGTTGACTGAATAAAATGGTTGCAGCGTCAAATACTCTTTGAGTCGTATTTTAAATGTATAAAGTTGATAAAGTTGAAATATGGATCATCAGTACATTGCTGTTCGTGCTATCATACGGTACAGCCCTCGCTCAAAAACGGAGGAGTGGCGAGGAAACTTCAACGTACTCTCATTTCGGGTCGCAACAGATGTGGACATATTACCGTTTGTTTGGAACTGACCCATATTAGCTCTGCAATATGACAATAATAATAAACGATAGATGTGCAGGGCAGTGTCAGCATAACTTACACACTAATCTCTACATGACTTCATATGACGAAATTCCACATGAAATATAAGAACATCTTAAGAAGCGCTTCTGAAGCCTAAATGAGTACTCATGAAGGCCGATGTTCCCTACGATACAATACCATAGCCAAGAACTACCTGAACTGATGCGTTTTAGAATGATCGGACTGATGTTTGATCCAACAAATCTCTCAATTTATATATCGGGTAATAAGTTTGGCTTAGTTTTTTGTTTATATACGAGATATGGCTATCCCACCCAACTATTCTAATAAGTATTTAGTGATTGGGTGCGTCCAGAGTAAATATTTTTGCATTGTTTAGTATGTAACATCCTGTTTGTGTAGTAGTTGGCATGGTAGTTGGCATGGCAATTGCTGATAAAAAGATTTTGTAAAACATTTAAGCTAAGTACCACAACCGCAAACACATGCCACCATTATTTTTGTTCTCACACTCGCTGTGCACATGGGTTTTTGCAATGGGACCAGTGCAGCATTTTAGCAGGCAAAACTAATTAAACTACTCATATTGATTTACTCTACTTACTCATGAAATAAACACTGATAATAATATTAAACTCAAAAGGAAACACCCTTCAACAAAATAACAAATGTATTAACTATATAAAAAACAAATAAATGAATGAATAAAAATATAAAATAACGATTTAATTTACCCTTAAATTAAGTTATTTACCACTAGATAAAAAAAACATAAAGAAGTGAAAACACAAAAGAGGGAAATAATAATTAGCTTACCATTTAGAAAACACTACACTAAAATTACATTATAAAAATAAATGAAAATCGACTACATCTCAAACTAGCAGAATGCCGAATGGCGACTGATAATCTCAACAGTTACCTCTCATTTATAAACTATCTCGGTCCACGATACCATCATTTATAATTATGCAAATAGCACACACAAAATATCAAGACACAAAGTACTTAACGAACGGGCCCCACTGATTTTGGCCATAAAAAAGAAAGATTTACGAGTCTTCTAAGTTAAAAAATATAACAAATCATACTCATGCGTGTGAAAAGGTCAGACAGTATAACCATTTGCATATCCGGCATCACAGACCAATTTATCACCACACCACAAAATCATCCTTAGGTATGCTCGTGTTCAAGTCCCGAGATGCGCAACTTGTCTACGTCACCGACCACTGGAGTAGTATCGTCCGCAAATAGATAAATATTTCCAAGATGAAATGAAATGTTTATTATAAAACGGAGGTATGTTGTCAGCTCAGTATGAAAATTTGGTTTGTATAGAGGAGATAGTGCACATTATTTCATTTTCATTCACATGGTGGAAAAATATACTATCTTCGATATTAATCACAAATGTCCGCTCTCTCGCGGGTTTCTGGTTCAATTTTAAATTGTTAAAAAATATCTTCAAACATTTCTGCTATTACATCTGGAGCATTAACATTCAAATCTCCTTTATTGATATAAGTCAAATCAGTCGGGGTACAGGCCCAGTTCCATCTTTAGTTATCCAGATAATTTTAGTTGTGTTTTTTATGTACTTACTCGGACCACGTTTTAAAGTTTGTCATCATCGAAACCACATATTGGGCTGATTGACTGATTTGCACAAGGCATGCAATTTAAGAAGTTCAAACTTTACAACTGTTAACGGAAAGTGCTTTGAACCTTTTCACCCCCACTTTTTTTTTCTTAATTAAAATTGACGTTATCCTGATATCTAATAATGTACATATAATCGATTATAGTTAAGTCCAAATTGAATTTTTTTATGAATTTATAATAAGGAGTTATCCTGGGACATTGTATCCCAATTGTCTTTTTCGGTGGGATGTCCCAGTTGTCGAATTGAAACACATGTCAAAAAATGTAAATCATTTTTTACGTGCTCTATACGTCTGATTTCGTCAAGTATATTGAACATTGCCGGGAGCAGTTTTATGCAGACGATACACAGATGTATATACCATTTCCCCCGGGGGATCTCGAGTCGGCATGCAGATACATGAGTGAGGACCTCTCTCGTCTAAACATTATCTCTCGAAAGCACTGCTTGCAGTTAAATCCCAGCAAATCTTGCGTGTTATTGCTGGGCAGAGGGTCGACGGTGGACGGGTTGTCTGATCGGGTGAAGGTGACGGTTGATGACACTGACATCCCATTGAAAACCGAAGGTCGTAATCTGGGGTTACTTTTTGACAGGAGTCTTAGATTTAAGAAGCATGTTTCACATCTGCTAGGAAGAGCTTATGGTGCTCTTAAACTAATATACGCAAACCGCTTCTCATTGGATAGTAAAACCAAGGCTCTTCTCTGCAATTCCCTCGTTTTAAGCAAGTTTAACTTCGCAGACGCAGTATATGGTCCATGTATAGATTCCGTTGATCGGAGAAGAATACAGACTCTTCAAAACTCGTGCGCGAGACTTGTTCTTGGGGTAAGGAGACGCGAACGGATCTCCCATAGATTAAAAGTATTTTTCCTCCGTACTTTTGGCAGTTTGTGACTCAAACTATTGTTTTATTACTGTGGACGTAGGAGCTTATGGCAAAAGTAGTGACTCTGCTGTTTTTAAAAACTAAGTATTTTATAAAAGGATCCTACAAAAGTCACTAAATATACCGAATCCAAAAGCAATATCAAATGAAGATCCAACATTACTGCCTCATGTTATTATCGGAGACGAAGCATTTGCGTTGATGGAAAACGTCATGCGGCCATACTCAGGAAATAATATATCATATGAAAAAAGAATTTTTAATTATCGACTATCAAGGGCTCGACGTTATATCGAATGTGCATTTGGTATACTAGCCAACAAGTGGCGTATTTTTCATAGACCAATTAATGTAAACCTGGATTTCGCTGAAAATATCATAAAAGCCTGTTGTGCTTTACATAATTATGTAAGACTGAGGGATGGATTCAGATACGAAGATACACTGCATGCAGCACCATTGGCAGATCTCAATGCATTAAATGCAGGAAGAGGCCGAGTTTATGCCTTAAATGCAAGAGATAAATTTGCGCATTATTTTATGAATGAAGGGCGCTTAGAATGGCAACATAACAAGATATAATTTTTGAAATAATATCAATTTATCTAATATAATATATATTCTTTCAATAAAAGTGTACTTACATAACATTGCCTTTTTTTCCAGCGTGTCGTCCTCCTCCGCAAATATTGCTACCACTTCCTCCCATCCTCTCCTCTTGACGATCTTATTGGCATACTCCTTACACTGCATATCCGACAGTGCAGGTCTTTTTTCAATTTCGTCAATAAATACTTCACTGTCAAAGCGCTCCATTGTTGACGTGCTGCACGTACGTCGTACACACTTGTCTGTCAAACCGAATAACTGTGCAAACGAGGTCTTATGCATGCGTACAAACTTCGGACCAACTCAAATCCGCGCGTTGTCTAAACACGCGCATAGTGATATGTAGAAGTGGAGTAGGACGGAAATCGCGCGCAGCGAGTTTTCGACGGCCGGCTAGCGGCAACCGCTCGAAAGATTCCGCCAACCGCGTACATGTAAATACGTCCATTTGCCATAATATATCTCGTTACCGCGCGGATTAAACCGCGCGGTTTCCGTCGACCTAAACGTACACTTAATCGGCTCAGGGATTATTTGAGTGGCGAGGCATGGCTTGCGGTGTATCAGTTAAACTGTGCGGATGAATATTTCAATATGTTTGCCAAAGTGTTTTTGCATTACTTGAATATTTGCTTGCCGTTAGCAAGATGCCGACGCTGCCATGGGGTTTCCCTGTCCTGACTGTCAGAACTAATCGAAATAAAAAAATAAGATTACTCAAGTCTTTAAACAAGAGCTTAAAGACTTGAGTAATAATTTTCCTGCTTTTAGAGAACGTTTCATGTAGTATTCGAAGGTATATGATGACATGTTGCGAGCGAGACAGCGCTAAGCTAACGATTTGCTTTTCCAACTGGCTCCAAATAAAGCAAAAACGGTATGGTCCTTGATTAATATCAAACCCTCAAATTACTGTAGCAACAATATTTTACCCGACATTGATAGGTGGAGTCTTGTGGAACGATTTGGTAACGTTTCTTGCGAACGTTGCGCGAGATCTAATTAGCGGATTTTTTTGGCGACGGTAGCGCCAACGTCGAAGAGGTAGATAGAACTCTGACTCAGAACCCTTGCACCTTTTTTCTCACTCCAGTATGTGAAGTGGTCCTAATGATATAAACAACAACTATCAACAGTGAGTATTCTGAACTTCTTCTTCAAGGTTTATGAGCGTGTGGTTAACACAAAGTAGAGGAAGTTTGGAATAATTTTTGAGGGTCAGCATGGTTTCCGTCATCAGAAGTCCACAGACACCGCAATATATGACTCTCTCAGGAATATTTATATTACTGTGGATATGAGAAGGTTTATGTCCATTGACTTATCGTTCGACTGTTTTGACCATGCTATACTGCTTCACAAGATGGAGAGATACGGCATCAATGGGTTTGCTGCGCAATGGTTGAAGTCCTATCTCTCCGATCGGCGGCAAACGTTTTCTCTTGAGGACGTAAAATCAGAATTTTGTTTGGGTGTATCACAAGGCTCAATATTGGGCCCGACGTTATTTTTAATTTACATTAACGATTTGCTCATCTGCTTTTAGGACGGTAGTGTGACTCTTTATGCAGACGGCTCTACGAGCTAGCAAAATCTACGTATGAGCGAGTTTTGCAATGGATATCCGCAAATCGTCTTGCCATCAACACCAATAAAACAAAATGTCAGCGTGACTCGCTTGCGATTAGGCTTGGAGATCGGATGATAGGTATTGATAGATCATGTCGCATTCTAGGAGTGACTATGGACGATCGATTGAGTAGGAAGATCCATATAGACACTTTAGGGGGTAAACTGCGCAACATATGCCATGCGCTGTACCAATTAAACACTGTAGCACAGATGTCGTAAAGTCTTTCTACTATACGCAGTTTTACTAGCACATGAAGTATGGCATAATTCATTCGGGTGCTACAGCTGCAGCGGACAGTATTTTTGTGCTGCAAGAGAGAGCAGTCACGACAGTATACGGCGTTGATAGGAGACAGTCGTGTGGGCGACTTTTTAAAAGTACAAAAATTTGTAATTTTTATGATGTGTACATTTTGGAAACTTATTACTTATTGCCGCCCATGTATCGCCACTCCTCTTGTGAAAGAACTTTAAGTTGTACGGGGTGCGACTGTACATACAATGCATTGCCGGTTTGGATCAAATCCCAACCTGATTTAAAGCGATTTAGAGACGCAGTGAGGGTATTGTTGGGTTTTTCGTGTTACAGTATTGACGAATTTTATAATGGATTCTGATTGTTTATGTTGTGTTATTTTATTATTGTAAATTGACGAAAACTGACTATTTTGTAAGTTCCAGATTTCCGGGAGACTATTGTGTGTTCACTGAACAATGGTGTATTGTTGGTGGTTCCATACATATCTATTCTATTATATTTTATGCAATTTTAATTTTATTCTTTTATGTTTAGCTCTGAACCAATATGACCGTGGCCGGGCGATGCATGACAGATCAAGGTTTCAACAAGGGTCTCTGAATACACCAAATGCACCTACCGAAACCCATTTTCAACCAAATCTTCAGAGCAGCCATACACACATTGCTTATAGGAGTGGTTTCTTTAGATGAAATCGAGAAAGCGCTTAGAGGTCCTCTTTTAAAGGTATCTAGGAATGATATGAGTCAATGAAATTTACCAAATAAATGTCTTTTTCCAAATAAACATCAAACTTAAATGTGGACAGTATGTGCTAAAGTAAGTGCTAAAGTAGAGGTCAAATGTGCAAAGCTTTTTTAGGCACTAAAAAAGGCAACTATTCTATGTACCTATTCTATATTCAGATTGTATACCACCTGCGTAGGTAGCTTTTAAAATTTTTTATATATATACACTGCTCAAAAAAATTAGGGGAACACCTTTTTCGAAACCTGTAACTTTTTAAATAATAGTTCTAGGCAAATCAAATTTGGTATGCTTTAAGGGCATATATTTAACTGAAGAAAATTACAACAATAATGTTACAACTCTTAGTTACTTCTAAGTTACACTGTAACTAACAGGTAACCTAGTAACGCAAAACAAAATGGAAAAAATGCTTTGAATTCACGTATGAACGCCTACTAAAGATGACAAAGGGATTCAGTTTAGTTAAGTGCAAGTTGCTTGTGCTGTCGCCCTTATTGAGCATGGCCATTCTATTAGACATGTTAGCAGAGACTTTCGAGTTTCCAATTCTGTTATTCAGCGTTTATGGAATCGGTTTCGGGAGACTGGCCAATACTTAGAAGAGCTAGATAACATCGAAATTGAAAAACTACTCAAAATCAAGACCGATTTCTTGTCCTTTCCTGTCTACGTACGTGTACTGCCACAGCACGAGACCTCCTAAACGACCTAAGTCGTGTACATGGAATAGACATTTCTGATCAAACTGTTAGAAACAGATTAAAAGAAGCGAATTTGAAACCAAGAAAGCCTGTCCGCGCACCACGCCTGATGCAGCAACACAAAGCAGCGCGAATTAGGTTTGCTCTGGATCACAGATGTTGGCAACTTCGTCACTGGACGTGGTAAACGTCATATATTTGATCTAATGTAAAGCATGTGACGGGGTGTACGTGGGTGTTACCACGCAGTGGCTTCGGCATAGGATTAATCTGCATAAGAGTGATTGCAATACGAATAAAACGAGATGTGTCCTTTCATGCCATTATATAAGTAAGAGCCACACATTTGTATTTCGGGGGTGTTAAGATACTGGACACAGATGGAAGTTACAGAAATAGAATATTCTTGGAAATGTACAATATCAATAAGCTTGAAAATACTGTAAATTTCAGACAGGACACGGAAGGCCTTAGCGTCATTTATTCCAACATCATAAATTATGATAGATTGAGGCTGGAGAGGAATGTCATTAGTGATGATGGGGACTCGCTGTTTTTTTTAATGCTTTTAAATTGTTCAACATTGAAAATTTTTGTATCTACTTATTACTGGTGTATAGTGGAATTTAAGTTCCAAGGTTAACACCACAATAGGCTTAGTTACCATATGTTTTCTCACACTCTATACTTGTCTTTGTGATGCGGTGTCCACTGAAACACACGTTTGTCTTCGTCCGACGATTTATCTACAAATCTTTTAACATGTCATCGTGAGAGTATGGATTTTAAACTTATTTTAATGTGTGAATGTTTTCTTAATACTGGCGGCCTCTTGCAACTCTGAGTAAGTAACATTTCTGTATCGAGTCGTTAGATTATGCATGTGTTGAGGACCGCATTGTAACTTCTATATGTTTTATCTTCTTGTAGATGTAAATGCCTGATGAAGGTCACATACATGACCAAAATATAGCAAGCACTATTACAAAAAAGGAGATTTATGAAATACAGTTCGATCGTCTAGAACACCCAAATTATACAGTTTTTATATTCGTATATCACGATCAATCAAACACTTACTATACCCTCCCAGTAACCGGGATGATTAACCGAACGCGTCCTAGAAGTAAATGTGTCCAGCAAATTTCGGGTACTTCGGAGGCCTTGCTTTCGTCCTTTAGGCTCGACGGACCATAAAAGAAAATGGGATGAGAAACTTATCCAAACAGATTTGATACTAGCTTTATTCTCATAGAATCTCTCCATAATACACAAAAACAGTTATTAAATGTCCAAATCTCAACAATTAGCTAGTGACATACATAGGGTATTACGGCATTTTTCAATTTCTGTTATAATAAAAAGTAAATAAAGTAAATAAAAAACCTCCTGACCACCCTTTTATAAATAAAATTCGAAACAACGCTTTAATTTAAGACTTTCTGTCGAGCACTCGAATGCTGCATCATACATACGGACGCAAAAGGTTAGGCGGACTTCGTGTCCCAACGGCGAAACTCGTTACCGTGCGCGCAATACAATAAACCTTAATACAGTAAACCAACTATTTAAGAAAACGAAAAATACAAATAAAATTATTAAAATTACTAGACCTAACAGCGTGCCTGATTGCAACAGTACATCAGCAGAAACACATTACTTTACTTATAACACTTATTACAGATATTATTTTAATATACAGTTAACAAACCTTCGGAATGTCAAAGTAAATACTAGCGAAGATGGCATGCAACACCGTACAAACAAGCAGTGGCGACAACCCTATCAGAACAAAAGTCTCTACATTTGTGAATAATTTCTAGGCTACGTTGACAATTTTACACTTAGCCAATCACGACAGTCCTCGGCAAATTCATATTTTAATTGCAATTTTCTCAACAAACTCCGAATATAATTAAGTATTAAGTTAACAGAATGACATATTATGTACTGTATAATCGTTTAATACTTGATTCTACTTAAATTTCCACATGACCGTAATACCCTATTAGCAAACTAATGTGTTGACTATTTATGTAAGAATTATAAATTAAACCTAATATAAAAAAGTAGACTGTTAATGATTATTCCTTTTCGAGTGACTTATACCACTACCCGCGGATGAAAACCAATCAGCAAGTTCAAACAGTGTTCTTTTTCACAAAATACAGTAATGTGCAAATACAGACATGTACTGTTCAAGTTGCCCAAACGTTGTACGTGTTTTTAGTTAGTTTTCTAACAACCACCTGAAAAAATAAAAAATTGGTGGTGGCTCCAACTCAATTTTCCTACTACACTGTTGACACATTGAAGTGTCTAAACACTTATGCAGTTATTCATGTTCGTAAAGCCACAGC
The DNA here is from genome assembly GCA_963971325.1 of Aphodius granarius. Classification (NCBI taxonomy): domain Eukaryota; kingdom Metazoa; phylum Arthropoda; class Insecta; order Coleoptera; family Scarabaeidae; genus Aphodius; species Aphodius granarius. The sequence goes on along the minus strand of OZ020224.1, from coordinate 20,122,807 downwards.
CACTCTGTACCCCGTCCTAACATCGCACCTTTGTCGCTGTGGTTGCAAAAAGTAACAGTCAGTGACTACTGACATGACAAGATATTAAATGTCATTTTATGACTGGCGTTAGGTTAAGGTACTGAGTGGCTGTGGTTTCACTAAATTGAATAATTACAAAAGTGTTTAGACAATTCAATGTGCCAACGATATAGTCGGAATGTCGGGCGGGGGCCACCCCGGATTTTTATTACAGGTATCACACTACATACTTTCAATTCTATGTAATTGTGACTGTCAGTTTAAAGTAGACTAATTCCGAAACAAAGAGTACGCAGACTGATAGATGTCCAAATATTAAAATAATAAATCCACCAAACAAATTGTTAATTGACATCTCCTTCGGGAAATTATCCTCCATTATTAGCGTCAGGTTACTATTTAAAACGTACTTTAGTTGCATGTCCCTTTTCCATTTCTGTGTAAATCCACCGTGGAATACTACTAAAATGTCTTTAATAATTTGATCAAATATAGGATGGCAATGTTTAAATAGTAGATGACCAAACGTTGTGTGCACAGGAATTTCATCGTATTTATTAGCATGCTCCTGGTACGCCAGTAAGAACGTTTTGTAAGTGAAAGTTATAAAGTTTTTGTTTACCATAAACTCTTTTAAATCTGTGTGAAAATTATCAGTGACCTCATATCTACCCCTTTTAACGTTGGCATTAAGTAAACGAACAATTGATGCTGAATAATCCTGCATTTTTATAGGATACTTTGAACTTACAGCATCGTCTATAGTTTTTATAGGGTTTTCATATAATGGCACGGCAAATATGCAATATAATCGTGCCTGTATAATGGCAGTAAATATCAAGGAACTTGTCAAAACACCAACGATTAATTTTTTATCGCAATTTCCAGTAGATGAGGGTGCATTAAGATTTAGGCGAATAGTTAGAAGAGATGCATTCTGAAAACTAAAGTTGAATCGCTGAAAATTATTGGTGAATCTGCACGCTAAAGTAAGAGCGAATGCAAATAAATAATAAGAAATACAATATCCAACTTGTAGGATCTAATAATAATAATAATCCTCGGATATTGGATATTTGATTCGGTTTTGGTGCAACAAGCATTGCGTTATCAAAGTGAAAAACATCTGTGAAATCAAAATCACTGTACCAATCCTGCTCACTGCTTACTGGAACAACTGTATATCCGCCGATGAACATGTCACTGATATTGCTGTTAAATTCTCGCAACAGTAAATAAGCAGTTCCTGTTTCTCCACACCCAATACCATATCTTCCGTTGGCTTCATTAAAATGTAGTGTAGCTCAGTATTTTTCTAGTAAGAATTTCACAGTAGAAACTACTAATCCAGGTGTAAGACTATCATTGTAATTTAAGGCAAATGGTACACTTCTCCACCAAGCCACCCTCAGCTTGCAACCACAAATAACAAAGTTAAACTGATACAACTGACAATCAACTGAAATAATTCTTAAAGATGAACAGTCAAAGTGTTTAAAGTCGTTAGTGTACACATCAGAATTATGAATTACCAAAATCTTCTTAATTAAATATTCCCATGCGAGATTTATAATTCCTTCAGCAAGAGTATTATCTTTTACTGTAACTACGTATTGAGATTTGCAATAAAGAATATTACGCAATTTGATGAAATTCAAGGTTTCCTCGAATTCCGGTAAAGATTGTACGGATATCACGTAATTACTAATGAATAGTCTGTTTTCATTATTTTTCATTTTAGTGGAGGCAAATATTAATCCAGGGAAAAGAACAAATTCAGCGGCATCCCAAATAACGATGGTAAGTCCAGTAAAATTATTAGCCAAATGTTTAGCACATTGGTTTTCACATTCTGCTAGTACTTTTTCCCAAATTATAAAATTTATTAAGAGAAATGAATTAAGTTTAATTAAATTCATTATAAGAATCTCGTCATGCTCGTACCTTGCAACAAAGTACTGGCAAAATATACGTATGCCTCATAATTATAATTACATCAGGGTATAAATATATGCCACTTAAAGGTATTCTAATATCAGTAATATTTTATGATTAATTATATTTGCTTTATACGAAAATGTAGTTAGTCATTCTTGCTATGGGAGACGGATGCATCCAAATTATGTGGGAAAAGTATGGCATTAATGTTTATACATCCCCTATGTAAATAATCTACCCTTCCCAAATGTTAAGTGTTGTTTGTTCAGAACGTAATGAGCTGTTGAATTAATACACTTTTGAGGCAGCTGTTTTTACAAGCATTAGATCTTGTTCCTCTTCATTCTGTATAGCTCTCTGCCTTTTTACTTTCTGGCAAGTACACTAGAAGAAAAGTTGTGTTATAATCGACGAAGAAATAATTGGAATTTCAGCGAAAATATACATTTTTGGGTCGCCTGAATCCATGATTTCTGGAAAATGTATGTGGGTATGTATGCATGTATGTATGTATGTATATATATTCAGTCTCACAAGATCACGATGGGCAACCAACTATTATGGCATGCTTTTACTTTCCGACTCCTAGAAGGAAAGTATTGTAATCGACGGAAAAAAAATTGAGATTTTAGCGGAAATACGCGTTTTGGGGTCCCCTGAATCCATTGCAATGATTTCTGGAAAATGTATGTGTGTATGTGTGTATGTGTGTATGTGTGTACGTATGTCCGTGAACACGATAGCGCCCAAACGGAACAACGGATCGGGCTGAAATTTGGCATACGTATTTAGAATTACCGGGGGACGAACTGGATTGTTTTTGGTGACAATCTGACAACCGGAAGTGGCAGTTGTCAAATACGTTTTCTTAGGTATTCATCCGATTTTGACCAAACTGACATCATCTCATCATGCAGTCGTTTTAAATGGGATGAGCGGTTTAGCCGCTATTAAGATATTTATACCGATCTGTTTGTGACGTAATGGAAGACTGACGTCATATGCGGGCATGCGGCAGCTGCCACGCTTTTATCACCTGTTTATATTATCACCCGGTCGGCGTTTGCAGAATAAATAAACAAGACGTAGAGCTGAAAACACATGGATATTGTATGACAGTATATTATAGTATATTGTAGTTATTTGTATCGAGTGTGTTGTTGTTCCCAATATAGTATTATTATTATCTTCCGGGCATTCCGAAAACGCCACTGCGTTTCGGCTTTCTTTACGTTACTCCAAAGAAAATACACTATTAAGAAGTGAGAACTCCATAGTAAAAGAGAGCAACACGGATTAGGGTGACGTTTTAAATGTTACAAATGTTTCTATTCCATGTGTGAAATCTAATGTAGTTTTTGTTTTTTATACATAGTATTTGTTATTACTTTCCGACTCCTAGAAGGAAAGTATTGTAATCGACGGAAAAAAAAATTTGAGATTTTAGCGGAAATACGTGTTTTGGGGTCCCCTGAACCGATTGCAATGATTTCTGGAAAATGTATGTGTGTATGTGTGTACGGTGTACGTATGTCCGTGAACACGATAGCGCCCAAACGAAACAACGGATCGAGCTGAAATTTGGCATACATATTTAGAATCACCAGGGGACGTTTTCTTAGGTATTCATACGATTTTGACCAAACTGACACCATCTCATCCTGCAGTGACATTAAATATGTATACAAATTTACAGATCAATGGGATGAGCGGTTTAGGCACTATAAGAGTTTATACCTATCGAGCGCCTTCGGTTTGTGTCGTAATGAAGGGCTCACGGCTGGCTCACTGTATGTGTCAGCATTTATGCAGCCACATGTTTTCGGCTCGCGATCGAAGAATAAATAAACATCTCGCAGAAAAATACAGATACGTGACAGTATAATATTATGGTTATTTGTATCGAAAGGTGCCTTGTGTTATGATCTAATAGTAGTATTATTATCTTACGGACATTCGTTTAAATGTCAACATTGTAGTCGGAAAGTTGGGTGAGGGCCACCCCAGATTTTTTTATAATGTCTTGCCAGACACAGTAAAGAATCTAAACAATTCAGAGTTTCGATCGAAAGTAAAGAGCTTGTTGACGATGCATTCTTTCCACAGGTTTGCTGAGTACTTTGTTTAGTAGTCCTTAACAGGTCCGTCGCTGTTTGATGAACCATTGTCCTTTGAATTGTCCTTTGATGTAGTCACTGTTTTATATTATGTACGCTAAGTTGTAGAAATATCCATTGTTATTGTCTTGTTTTATTATTATTTTCTCTACTTTCTTATTCTGTAGTTATATTTATGTATATATTATCAATATTGTAGACAGCTTGACGAGTGTATATACTTATGTATTTTCACACATAATAAAATTCTATTCTAATCTATATGTATGTGTAAACATCATAGCGCCCAAACGGTGCAATGGATCGGGCTGAAATTTGTATACGTTTTTAGATTTACCAGGCGATGAACTGAATTGTTCTTGGTGAAAATCTGACAACTGGAAGTGGCAGATGTTAAATGCATTTTCTTAGCGATTTAACCGATTTTCACGAAATTGATACCAGCTCATCCTCCAATAACATTAAATACGTACACTGATTTACAGATTAGTGACATGAACGGTTTTATTCGCTTTAAGCATTTATAGAAGGTGTCAGTCAGAATCCACAGTCTTAATCGCCGTGGTTGCCACATGGCAATGCTTGATAAACTTCGGTGGCATTGAGATGACATGGTATTAAAATGTTATTCTATGACTGGCGTTAGGTTAGCGTTTGGAGCTACTCTGGGCTGTGACTTCAAGAAATTGAATAATTGAAAATTTGTTTAGACAATTCGATATGCGAATGTTTTTTTTTTGATCAAAGTTAATTTTTCAAACTCTCAACCCATTTTTCAGTAATACCTTTTATCCCATGTCTCTTCCTTTAATTCTTTATCATGTCTAACTTTAACCGTAGTTTAATTTAATTTAAAGCTTACTTTTCTAACATTTTTGTCAAAATATGTATGAAACTTTCTGACTCCCAAAATCATAGTATTTATAGTGTAAAATCCTAACTAGCAAATCCTTAGTCATATAAACACATGTACACTAAAACCAAAAATTAAAATTAATTACAGAAAATGCAACAATCTCGAAGGCAGTATTTTCATTTAAGTTACTGCCAAAAGCCCGATGGGTGAAACAGTCCGGCGGCACATGTCGGCGAGTCTCAATTATTTAAACTTTTTTTGCGGCAACAGAGAGTAACTGTGCCGTCGGGTTAACTCCGGATTTTTTGTGGAATCACTAAAATGTCCCCACCCAAATTTCCGAATAAATTAGTGACACACTAAAGGGTCTACACACTTATACAATGCAATTATTCAATTTTGCAACCACATCAACGAAAGTTGTGGATTCTGTCAGAATCGAATGAATTCTTGAGAAAAGGCACGTAACTTGTTTGCCACTTCTGGTTGTCAGATTGTGAATAAAAAGAATTCAGTTCGTCCACTGGTAAAAATGTATAGGTACCAAATTTCAGTCTGATCCGTTGTACCATTGTCAATGCGACAGCAGACCAAAAAAAAAAAAACATCAACTAATAATAATAATAATAATAATAATAATAATAATAATAATAATAATAATAATAATAATCATAATCATAATCATAATCATAATCATAATCATAATCATAATCATAATCATAATCATAATCATAATCATAATCATAATCATAATCATAATCATAATCATAATCATAATCATAATCATAATCATAATCATAATCATAATCATAATCATAATCATAATCATAATCATAATCATAATCATAATCATAATCATAATCATAATCATAATCATAATCATAATCATAATCATAATCATAATCATAATCATAATCATAATCATAATCATAATCATAATCATAATCATAATCATAATCATAATCATAATCATAATCATAATCATAATCATAATCATAATCATAATCATAATCATAATCATAATCATAATCATAATCATAATCATAATCATAATCATAATCATAATCATAATCATAATCATAATCATAATCATAATCATAATCATAATCATAATCATAATCATAATCATAATCATAATCATAATCATAATCATAATCATAATCATAATCATAATCATAATCATAATCATAATCATAATCATAATCATAATCATAATCATAATCATAATCATAATCATAATCATAATCATAATCATAATCATAATCATAATCATAATCATAATCATAATCATAATCATAATCATAATCATAATCATAATCATAATCATAATCATAATCATAATCATAATCATAATCATAATCATAATCATAATCATAATCATAATCATAATCATAATCATAATCATAATCATAATCATAATCATAATCATAATCATAATCATAATCATAATCATAATCATAATCATAATCATAATCATAATCATAATCATAATCATAATCATAATCATAATCATAATCATAATCATAATCATAATCATAATCATAATCATAATCATAATCATAATCATAATCATAATCATAATCATAATCATAATCATAATCATAATCATAATCATAATCATAATCATAATCATAATCATAATCATAATCATAATCATAATCATAATCATAATCATAATCATAATCATAATCATAATCATAATCATAATCATAATCATAATCATAATCATAATCATAATCATAATCATAATCATAATCATAATCATAATCATAATCATAATCATAATCATAATCATAATCATAATCATAATCATAATCATAATCATAATCATAATCATAATCATAATCATAATCATAATCATAATCATAATCATAATCATAATCATAATCATAATCATAATCATAATCATAATCATAATCATAATCATAATCATAATCATAATCATAATCATAATCATAATCATAATCATAATCATAATCATAATCATAATCATAATCATAATCATAATCATAATCATAATCATAATCATAATCATAATCATAATCATAATCATAATCATAATCATAATCATAATCATAATCATAATCATAATCATAATCATAATCATAATCATAATCATAATCATAATCATAATCATAATCATAATCATAATCATAATCATAATCATAATCATAATCATAATCATAATCATAATCATAATCATAATCATAATCATAATCATAATCATAATCATAATCATAATCATAATCATAATCATAATCATAATCATAATCATAATCATAATCATAATCATAATCATAATCATAATCATAATCATAATCATAATCATAATCATAATCATAATCATAATCATAATCATAATCATAATCATAATCATAATCATAATCATAATCATAATCATAATCATAATGATAATGATAATGATAATGATAATGATAATGATAATGATAATGATAATGATAATGATAATGATAATGATAATGATAATGATAATGATAATGATAATGATAATGATAATGATAATGATAATGATAATGATAATGATAATGATAATGATAATGATAATGATAATGATAATGATAATGATAATGATAATGATAATGATAATGATAATGATAATGATAATGATAATGATAATGATAATGATAATGATAATGATAATGATAATGATAATGATAATGATAATGATAATGATAATGATAATGATAATGATAATGATAATGATAATGATAATGATAATGATAATGATAATGATAATGATAATGATAATGATAATGATAATGATAATGATAATGATAATGATAATGATAATGATAATGATAATGATAATGATAATGATAATGATAATGATAATGATAATGATAATGATAATGATAATGATAATGATAATGATAATGATAATGATAATGATAATGATAATGATAATGATAATGATAATGATAATGATAATGATAATGATAATGATAATGATAATGATAATGATAATGATAATGATAATGATAATGATAATGATAATGATAATGATAATGATAATGATAATGATAATGATAATGATAATGATAATGATAATGATAATGATAATGATAATGATAATGATAATGATAATGATAATGATAATGATAATGATAATGATAATGATAATGATAATGATAATGATAATGATAATGATAATGATAATGATAATGATAATGATAATGATAATGATAATGATAATGATAATGATAATGATAATGATAATGATAATGATAATGATAATGATAATGATAATGATAATGATAATGATAATGATAATGATAATGATAATGATAATGATAATGATAATGATAATGATAATGATAATGATAATGATAATGATAATGATAATGATAATGATAATGATAATGATAATGATAATGATAATGATAATGATAATGATAATGATAATGATAATGATAATGATAATGATAATGATAATGATAATGATAATGATAATGATAATGATAATGATAATGATAATGATAATGATAATGATAATGATAATGATAATGATAATGATAATGATAATGATAATGATAATGATAATGATAATGATAATGATAATGATAATGATAATGATAATGATAATGATAATGATAATGATAATGATAATGATAATGATAATGATAATGATAATGATAATGATAATGATAATGATAATGATAATGATAATGATAATGATAATGATAATGATAATGATAATGATAATGATAATGATAATGATAATGATAATGATAATGATAATGATAATGATAATGATAATGATAATGATAATGATAATGATAATGATAATGATAATGATAATGATAATGATAATGATAATGATAATGATAATGATAATGATAATGATAATGATAATGATAATGATAATGATAATGATAATGATAATGATAATGATAATGATAATGATAATAATAGTGCCTTTATTGTCCAACAGAAATTCCAGTTACAGGACAAAATATTAAAGATACATTGACAGTATACACAGTAAGGTAAAACATAATTATCAATTCAGAACACATCACATAAATTATTGCAAAATATTGTAATCATTTCCAAACTTCAACATAAGGGCAACAGGTGAACGGGCAATAGCATTAGTGCGGGGTCGTAAGAGAAGAAAAGAAGTTGCAGAACGTGAACAAAATCGCGGTACACTAAAATCAATTTTGGACAACAAATACGGTGAATCAATCCTGTTCGCAAGCACACCTCCCAAAAGCTTCGCACAATGTAAATTTCTGCGGTCTGCCAGAGACTTGATAGTATGAACACCCATTAATGCAGACATGTCAGCTTCTCTCTGCGGATATGTACCTGATGCTTTAAAGGATAAAATTTTTAAAAACTTTCGCTGAATAGATTCCAACAGATTAGAGTGACATGCATAAATCGGGTACCAAACAATACTTGCATATTCCAGCTTGCTAACAACAAGCGCATAATACAGAGTCTTCAACAAGTCAATGTCATTAAAATCCTTTGTACACCGCAGAATAAATCCCAGTGATCTTGACGCACTCCTAGAAACCTCCGATATGTGTGGGACAAAGGAAAACTCAGAATCAAATAACACACCAAGGTCTTTCAAAGTATTGCGACTTGACAGTTGATCTCTATTAATGGTGTAGGCGTAATCAATCGCATTGTGGCGCTTACTGTAAGTCATGTTAAAACACTTCTTGATGTTCAAAATTAAATGATTCTTTGCACACCAATCAGCAACCAAATCCAAACAACTCTGCAGGAATTCAGCATCATTGTATAATAAACGATAGATGTGACCTCTCATGTATAAACTATCTCGGTCCACGATACCATCATTTATAATTAAGCAAATAACTCACACAAAATATCAACCAACTTAACAAATATCAAAGCACTTAACAAAATGGCCCTACTGATTTACGAGTCTTCTAAGTTGAAGAATATAACAAATCATTCTCATGCGTGTGAAAAGGTCAGACAGTATAACCATTCACATATCCGACATCACAGACCAATTTATCTCAAATTACAATGAAATCAAAATATGTATGCAGCTGAAATTCCCAATTATAACATTTGCACCGCACCACAAAATCATCAAACTTCAACGTACTCTCATTTCGGGTCGCAACAGATGTGGACATATTACTGTTTGTTTGGAACTGACCCATATTAGCTCTGCAATATGACAATAATAATAAACGATAGATGTGCAGGGCAGTGTTAGTATAGCTTACACACTAATCTCTACATGACTCCATATGACGAAATTCCAAATGAAATATAAGAACAACTTAAGAAGCGCTTCTGAAGCCTAAATAGAGTACTCAACTGAAACGTTTTAGAATGATCGGACTGATGTTTGACCCAACATATCTCTCAATTTATATATCGGGTAATAAGTTTGGCTTAGCTTTTTGTTTACATACGAGATATGGCTAACCCACCCAACTATTCTAATAAGTATTTAGTGATTGGGTGCGTCCAGAGTAAATATTTTTGCATTGTTTAATATGTAACATCCTGTTTGTGTAATAGTTGGCATGGTTCCGTTAATTGCTGATAAACAAAATGTTGTAAAACATTTAAGCTAAGTACCACAACCGCAAACACATGCCACAATTATTATTGTTCTCACACTCGCTCTGCACGTGGGTTTTTGCAATGGGACCAGTGCAGCATTTTAGCAGGCAAAACTAGTTAAATTACTCATATTGATTTACTCTACTTATTCATAAAATAAACACTGATAATAATATTAAACTCAAAAGAAAACACCCTTCAACAAAATAACAAATTTATTAACTATATAAAAAACAAATAAATAAATGAATGAAAAATATAAAAGAACGATTTAATTTACCACTAGAGGAGCTCTTAGATTTTCGTAAAAAACACAAAAGGGGGAAATAATAATTAGCTTACCATTTACAAAATACAAAACACTAGACTAAAATTACATTATAAAAATAAATGAAAATCGACTACATCTCAAACAAGTAGAATGCCGAATGTCGACTGATAATCTCAACTGTTACCTCTCATGTATAAACTATCTCGGTCCACGATACCATCATTTATAATTAAGCAAATAACTCACACAAAATATCAACCAACTTAACAAATATCAAAGCACTTAACAAAAGGGCCCTACTGATTTACGAGTCTTCTAAGTTGAAGAATATAACAAATCATTCTCATGCGTGTGAAAAGGTCAGACAGTATAACCATTCACATATCCGACATCACAGACCAATTTATCTCAAATTACAATGAAATCAAAATATGTATGCAGCTGAAATTCCCAATTATAACATTTGCACCGCACCACAAAATCATCCTCAGGTATGCTCATGTTCAAGTCCCGAGATGCGCAACTGGTCTACGTCACCGACCACTGAACTCTTTATTATAAAAGGAGGTATGTTGTCAGTTCAGTATGAAAACTTGGGTTATATAGAGGAGAAAGTGCATATTATTTCATTTTCATTCGCATGGTGGATCTTCGATATTAGTCACAAATATCCGCCCTCTCGCGGGATTCTGGTTCATTTTTAAATTGTTAAAAAAATATCTTCAAACATTTCTGCTATTACATCTGGAGCATTAACATTCAAATCTCCCTTATTGATATAAGTCAAATCAGTCGGGGTATAGGCCGAGGTTCATCTTTAGTTATCCAGATAATTTTAGTTGTGTTTTTTTATGTACTTACTCGGATCACGTTTTAAAGTCTGTCATCATCGAAACCACATATTGGGCTGATTGACTGATTTGCAAAAGTCATGCAAATTAAGAAGTTCAAACTTTACAACTGTTAACGGAAAGTGCTTTTAACCCTTTCACCCCCACTTTTTTTTCTTAATTTAAATTGACGTTATCCTGATATGTACATATAATCGATTATAGACTTTTTTTATGAATTTATAATAAGGATTTATCCTGGAACATTGTATCCCAATTGTCTTTTTCGGTGGGATGTCCCAGTGGTCGAATTGAAACACATGTCAAAAAATGTAAATCATTTATTTTCTCCAGAGTTAGGAATGGTTAAGTATGGAACAGTAAATAATAAAACTTAGGTGTGGTAAGGTGTGAAACACTCAATACATAGTGGTATGTTGCACATTTGACAAACTATGTTTGTGCGTGTCTCCTTTTTACTCAATGAACATTTTTTTGCAGCGTCGTTGGGGCTTCCCAACAATTGGCATATGATCCCCTACATTTATCATTGTCCTTGATTGTTTTGATAGGCGTCCAAGCGGGCGTGTTCTGAGTTTCACTTTGGAGATCTCTCTTCCTGTTGTTACTAGATCTTTTTCCAAAGTTAACTAAAGGGAAATGAATGGGCATTTTTTATGATGAAAGTTATTATAAATTATCCAGCTATTAACTGCAGTTACCATTAGTAATCTAAAAAAACTTTTTCCAGCACTTCAATGACTTTCGATCTAGTTCGTATAGATTGGACAACTGATCTGCCAGGTCCACACCACCCATACACTTATTGTAAAATGAAATGGCTTCTGGGCAGCTTACATCAGTTTTGGTGCCATCTTTTCCTTTACGCTTCACTGTGGTCTGAACATTGGTATGACAATTACTCAGTAGCCTCACCTCTTTGGTATCTTGCCATTTTACACATAGTGTACCTGCTTGGTTGCATCAGCAATGGACTCTCCACTCTTTAGCGTTTCGTTCATTAGTGGCATATTTTTTCTTGTTTTTATTGATCTCCCAGCTGATGGAAACCGTATCTTGTACAACAGATTCACACTGGTAAAAGATCGGTCAAAAGCCAAAACTACATTGTCATCTTTTATTGTATCGGTAAGTTTGAAAACAACCCTCTCTCCTTTTTTTCTGTTTCCTTTCCACTGTATATATTCATATCATAGGTATAACCTGTAACAACAACAGAGCGTACCCAAGTTTTTATTCCTCTCTTCACAGGTTTCATTGGTAAATACTGTTTTAGAGTACTTCTTCCTTTGATTTTTGTCATCGATTCGTCTATACTTTGACGAGCACAGTCTGAGCGATATTTTTGAAATGTGTGTTTCAAACAGACTACTAGTATCTGTATAATATGTTCTTGAAACGTTGTCTGGTTTTGAATATTCATATTGTGATAAAATGTATCTCTCAAGATAAGCCAACGTTTCGTCAAAACTTTGCAAGTTTTGTTCCTGCATTTAATCAAAAAGTAGTCTACGAGTTATCAGTTTAACCCCACAGGTACCCTCCGATTCTGAAACGAAATGAGAACTCGTTTAAAACAAAAATAAACAAAATATTAAAATTAGGCGAACTTGCACTGTATCATTCATTCACGTTGAAACCAATGATTTCACAGGAGATGACGACTCTATATAAAAACTATCCAATCTGCTCGGACGGACCCTGAAGTATAACAAAACTCTTTTCAAATGCAAAAAATGAGAATTTACTACCGCAATCAGTAACATGTTTTTCAATCTACCAATACACAATGGGGTTTTCCTAGATTTACGTAAACCTTAGTAATAATTATTTATGCTTACCCATTACACTTGTATCCATCACAATTTTCTTCACAACTAAATACAAAATGAAAATATTCACTTTTCAAACAACGATTTTTTATCAAATGCCTCCCAGCGGTACGAACACTCCGAGCGATGATCAAATTTAGACTGACACACCCTCGTTTGTGCTTGCTAGGGTAGAACTAGGGGTTGCCCATTGTTCTATAGCTATTTAACATTGGGTTTTCCCTTTTTGGCCGCCTAATTCGTGGAATTACCCCTCTGTGCAGCGCCCAAACGGTACAACGAATCGGACTGAAATTCCCCTTCCCCTTCCCCTTCCCCTTCCCCTTCCCCTTCCCCTTCCCCTTCCCCTTCCCCTTCCCCTTCCCCTTCCCCTTCCCCTTCCCCTTCCCCTTCCCCTTCCCCTTCCCCTTCCCCTTCCCCTTCCCCTTCCCCTTCCCCTTCCCCTTCCCCTTCCCCTTCCCCTTCCCCTTCCCCTTCCCCTTCCCCTTCCCCTTCCCCTTCCCCTTCCCCTTCCCCTTCCCCTTCCCCTTCCCCTTCCCCTTCCCCTTCCCCTTCCCCTTCCCCTTCCCCTTCCCCTTCCCCTTCCCCTTCCCCTTCCCCTTCCCCTTCCCCTTCCCCTTCCCCTTCCCCTTCCCCTTCCCCTTCCCCTTCCCCTTCCCCTTCCCCTTCCCCTTCCCCTTCCCCTTCCCCTTCCCCTTCCCCTTCCCCTTCCCCTATGTTTTAAAATTCTCCACCTGGCCACTAGGATTCTAAAAGTATTTTCAATTGTCCGTCGAGCTCTTGACAGTCGATACTTGTTCTTTCTAATATTGAAGCAGGGGAAATATTCAACTGTCGTTTGTACAGTGCTTGTCCAAAGACAGAGTCACGCAATACTCCTCCATCACTGGCCCATCCATAAGCACCAATGTCCACAAGTTTAAAATAGTATTGGGCATCACATACTGCTATTAAAACAATACTAAATTGTTCCTTATAGTTAAAGTATTATGATCCTGAATTGCCAGGAGCTTGGATGGTCACATGTTTTCCGTCGATAGCCCCAATGCAGTGCGGAAAATTTCACACTTGCTCAAATTCTTGCGCAATTTGAAGCCACTCCTCTTCGCTTTTTGGGGCTTTTACATATTTGGGAGAGAGGACTTCCCACAATACATTGCATGTGTGCATAATAATATGATGCACAGTAGCTATTCCCAGTTTGTAGCTCCATTCAGCTGCTTGTTGGGATACCCCTTGGGACAAATAACTGAAAATTAAAAAATCTGTTAAGTAAAATTACATTTAATGCAAATTATGTTACGTATACTAAGATCCATTCATTTTAAATCAGTTTTATAGTCTGTAAGCATGTAATTAGCTGACCATGCATTACAAATCAGATTTATAAATACAGTGGTACCTTGAGATACGAGTTTAATTCGTTCCTCGGCCGTGTTCGTTAGTCAAAACACTCGTATCTCGAATCAGATTTACTCCATCAAATTATGTAATTTAAATGCAATTAATCTTTACATTCTCAAGTCAAACAGTCAACCTAATGATGGTTCATATCTAAAAAACTCGTATGTTAGGGCACTCGTATCTCAAGGTACTACTGTAAATGAAACACTATCTTAAAGTAGTTGACCGCTGAACTACGAGACATCCCATAGTGTCCCCCTAGCCCATAAACTACGATTTTAGTGGCAGTCAACGTGTTAAACTTGCTAAATAATATACAATTCTGATTATTAATTTCTTCTGGACATATACTTTTCCTGCTCTTCTTCGAGAGCTGTGCTCGACACATGTTCAACAAATCATCGAAGAAGATGACGGTCCTATCTTTGTATAAATAAAAAACAGTTCCGCATCTGACATTTTCATTTGTTTAAATAGAGTTATGAACTGTCCTTTCACTTTTCTACCCCCGTTTACTGGGCGAACTCTATATCGTCTCACACGTTGCGGTGGTAGTCTTTGATACGGCACCAAAGAAGCGGTCCCCAAGAAAACTAACGCAGCGGCAGCCACATGTGGCCCTTCATCTAGGTCCATCGTTAAATGTGTTGACTGACTATATGTATTAACTATATCTTGTCAACAATCTAGAAAATCATAATGTCATTAAATAGAATTAGGCCGAGTGCAAACATGCGGTTTCCTGATTAGGTTTCCTGATCAGGAAATCAGATTCGGGGAACCTGACGCTTGGCGCATACATGCGGTTTCCTGATTCTGCACACTGTTCTTATCTTTTTAGAATGGAAAAGATAAGAATAGTGTGCGCCTGGTTCATTATTTTGTATGTAAGAACGTGCATTCAGGTTCCCCGAATCTGAATTTCTGATCAGGAAACCGTATGTATGCGTAAAGGTTTAACCTAAAAAATCAACAAAAAGAAAACCACTTAACTTACCGTAACGATTGTATACGGATAATGATTTCAACTACAAACAGTAGGAAAATCGTACGGAGACTATGATAAAACCAAGAGTAGAAGATACTACGGCTATCAAACTACCACCACCAAACACCACTACGAAAGGAAAGGAATAAACAAACGTTAAAATTCGAACGCCGTATAGACCCAGAACCGCAACCCCTAACATCAAAAATTCCTACCTGTGATCAAGGTCACTTTCATAACTATAAACTATATTTTATTTTTGCCAAAAAAATACCTTTTAGCGATACCTGGCAGCGGGCCACTAGAAGGGTCATAACCTTTTTTTTTTGTTAAAAAAGTATTCTCGATTTACTTTGACCTGCGATTTCAATGCTGCCATCCCTAAAATACAGAAAAACTTGCGCTTGCATTCACGCCACGAGTAATATACACCGGGAAACTTCATATTCACGTCTGCCGTTCGCGTCTCTATCGCGTTTGCATGGCGTTCACCTTCGCGTCGCGTCGTACATAAACCGACCCTTACTCTCTCTAGCCTATTCACTGATTACCTCTAAATGGCCTGGTTGAAACATTCCTTTGTCCCGTGCGAGGTGGTTCAGTAGAATCCGGCGGTCCTATCCTCTCCATACTTCGTCACCAGTCTTCTCTGGTGAACTTTGGCAACTTGCCAAAATGTAACATCTTAGAATGTTTCTTGCACTTCAGCGCATCATGTGTCGATAACTCGTTGTAGGTGACCACCCATCCGCCTGTGTAATTTTCACCTCTTCATGAACCCTGAGCCAATAACTTCTTCCATTATGCCAAGAACGAATAATCGCACATATTCTTCTTGCAGCGACAGTAATATTCAAAGATATCATTTAGTTCATCAATTAGTTTTTGCCCAATCTGACAGGACACCTTATCCCATTAGGTGTGTTTCAGCAGTGAAAAAACTATAGTTTTTAGATGAAATAAAAACTATAGTTATTTATTTCATCTAAAAAACTAATAGCGAGCCAGTTTGTAACAGCTGCTCTAACAAAGTCTCTAACCTTTATAACCAGGAAAATATAATGTCAGTATAAACTACTATAGTAACTCTTACTATAGCCAATGAAATGCGCCATAGACCTTCATATCCCGGGTAGAGCTTATCCTACTTCTTATATTAATTAACATTTGTAATATCGTCCCTAATTCCAATATCCTGAATACGTTCGATATACTAATAATAGGCCTGTTCGCTGAGCACATTCTGAATGCTTTTGGTGCGGAATGTACAATGTACATTCGAACAATTTAAGGTCTTGCAACGATTCTCCCATACCGTCATTACTATGACACATCTGGTCCAATACAAATTCTACACCGAACACGTTCAGCGAACAAGCCTAATATATAAAAAAATTATTTTCACAACTTTTATATCACAACCTTCACAAAGATCCACAACGATTTAGATCGAGAATGAGCTGGTTCAGTAAGTCGAACTTTGAATTTCTAAAGATTAACCATGTTTGCGTCAGAGAACGTAAATTCTAAATTAAATGCATTCAACAAACATTTATGTTTAATTGCATGCAGAAAGTTTGCTGATCAAGTACTCGAGAAGAAATAACAAACTTCATCTATTAATATATAGAAATGTCAAGATCTCTTCCAGTAACCAATTGACTCCTTTCTTTAATAGAAGAAAAGAAATCATAAACATATTCTACATATTTTCCCATTCTTGTGTCCTAGAAAAGATGTCTTAAAAACAAAGTTATAATAAAAATTCCATGTTACAAAAACAAAAAAATAAAAATATTTTGTGTTTACTCATATTCAAACTTGCCAACCTAATTATGGAATTGAAAAACAACATGTACATTTCTAATTTGGTAGTTGATCATGTCTATATTCATTTGTTGATTCAATTTTGTGTATAAACGTAGAATGCCAAGTGCAATCAACATATCAATTGCAACGTATGACCTTAACAACAACAACAACATAACATTGCATTTGTGTGTACATTGAAATTGAAAAGAATGAAAGATATCGGCTGTAATCAGCATGCGCTTTCGCTTCAAACAATAATCTTAGGACGTCATATCTTGTCCTACCCAGAATCATCTAGTTAAACGATAATAACATGACTTCTTGGCCCAGCGGCAGCCTTCTATCTAAATATCAGTCTGACGGTCCTTATAACTGGTCGTGAGAAAAGCCGCCGCGATCATCGTCGCGTATCTTTTGTTCGTGAATCTTTCTGTTTTTACAATTGTATATCAACGTGAATGAAGCTAAAATATGGCCGCGGTCGTTTCAGTACAAGTTTTGCTACCTATTGCTTTCTTCATGGCATTGAGCTCCGGTGATGCCTATGTCCTCAAAGGCGTGAACAACAAATTCCACGATACTGCTAAGTAAGTGTAAACAAATTGTAACAAACACCCACTGAAAAATTTAAAGTACTGTAGTGAATTGGTTAATTTGTTAATAAGCCACAAAATGTGTGGTTTCTGTAAACTAAGGTTTCCATCAACTAGCAAATTTATCTCTTTAACATTCAGCTTTTTTCAACTAATTTTGAAAAAAAACTTTGTGACTGAAGACAAATTAATTTCAATCACATAAAAATTAATAAATATAACATAATAATGAACCACCGACTGTATTATGTATTTTCTGCCCTATTGTAAACTGAACTATTCAAATTTTATAAGCAAAAGCAGCCTGTAGCTCCATGTGCTATCATGATGCCACGTGTACGTTAAAAACACTTATTGTGGGCTGTCAACCTCTTACTTTACCAAAATATTGTGGTAAAATAAGTTATCGAAATTAGTTCGAACAGTGAAATAACTGGTTTGAAATTAATTTGACAGGCTAAGAATTAATTTTACAGGATAAGACAGATATGTATCAATGGCAACTGCATTACACGTACAATTCCTACTTAGTTTAGTATTTATTCTAATGTACTTAGTAGGTTTTCTGGCATTTAACACGTTTTGGATAGATATTTCGGCGTTTTTTTTTCAAGCAAAAAAAGGAATTTTACAGATGTAAATTCAGACTGTGTGTCTGAATATTCTATAATGTACATTGTTTTTTAAACTCGAAACTCATTCAGTCATTATAGAAGATATAATTTACAACAAAATATGTTATTCATTTAATTTATTATTTACAGTTGTCTATTATGTTTTTGTTCTGTATGTGTGAATAGATGATTGAATAAAAATACTCCACTTGCTAAAACAGTATACATAGTAACTTTAATTATTTTACATTTTACAGCCTGTGATAGAGTTTTAATAAAAGCTGTTTTTGTGTTTTATGTCTGTCATTTTTTTAATTCTGAATCCACTAACACCATGTTTGGCAACCATATATCGAATATCCGAAAATATATTACCATATTTTCTTTTCTTTGAAAAACTATGGAGTTGATAATAAAAATGGTTGTTTTCGGTCATTTTATTTTTATATGGATTTTGTGTTACATATTGCACGCATTTTTATTAAAAAACGTGATATTTAAGTTTTTAATTTTCCATTTAACAGCAAATTTGATACCACTTCCGGTTATACCGGAAGTACTGACTTATAAGTGTATATATGCGCCACATGCTTTTATATCTACTAGAATTGTTCCAGATCTTGGTCCCATTCCTACGCAGGTTGCAGTCAGATTAGTATTTAACACAATCAAAGACAAAATAATGAAACATTTTCTTATGCATTTAGGGAATTTTATCGTTATATGTTATGTTGTTTTTCATTTTTTATATTTTGTGCATCGACGGAATTTATTTCTCGTATGTGTTGAGTACCACGCCATTGTACATGAATGTGTCTGGGGCTAAAACTAATTTTTGTTCTCGAGTCCCCCGATGTCAGACAAAAATATAGTCGTGCAAAAAATCCGAAATATTAATAAATGGTTTAGATACATTGAACTTATCAAACAGCTATTATTAAATAAAAACTCCGCTTGAATTCTGTAAGTGGGAATCAATTTTGACCACAAAACAAACTATAAAAACATTTCACGTCGTTTATTTTTTTATGTTGTTGCTATGTAACGTTTCTCACTCGGTATGTGTACTAATGTCTAACTAATTTATATAAAAAAGTCAAATTATATCACTCTTTAAAGATTATAATTTATTAATAATAAATTAGTCAGTAAAATATTTATAACCTCATTATAATTTTCTCTTTTCAGGAATGACGCGTTCCAAGAAAAAACCCTATCCATGAACGAGGTAATTTTGTGACCTTCGCAAAAGGCTGCTTGATAAAAATATCACTAATGCCTAAAAAATTCCGTATCAATATCACGTTCATAAGCAGTGATATTCATTTCTTTTTTATTGTAGATTCTAGAGTACTTGACAACTAGACAGATATGCCCAGATGGATACGAGTTTGACCCAAAATCAATAACGTGTAAACCGTTATGCACATCATGCAACACAATTTCTTCTTAGGAGTAGAGAAATCGTTTTGCTATGTTCTTCCATCTTGGCCTTCCTACCGCGATCAGAATGAGCCATACTTTTCTCCCCTGGGATCTACGCCTTCACCATGCAACGTCGCTGAAATTGGGCTGGACAGATCAGGGTTGAGAAGAATAAAACGCACACTGGTGTTACCACAAAGGTGTAGTTCCTATGCTGTGTTGTTGTGATGCAGTTTAAGTGCATCTAGACTTGCATGTTGGCATTCTGGTGACACGTTTCTAAAAATGCAATGTCGGCATCTTGAGGATGCCTCAGCATTGTCTTCTGTCGTCCTCAATCCCTGTTTGTCAATCTGGATTAAAAACCTTGTTATCGCTTCCACGTTAAGAAACTGGTGGTGGATTTTTGCTTAAATCATAGATGGGTGCGCTTGGCTTTGGTGTTGGTAATTGACTTATTACTGTACATATTCGTACATAAAGTGAATAAGATAAAAAGAAAGTGTCGACATTTTACAAAGCTGTTCGAAGCTTGTTTGTTATCTAGGACCCTTGACTTTGGACCCACGTTCCACTACGAGAAATATTAACGATCTAGGCGATCAAACCTATTTTACGACTTTACGTCAAATTTGTCCAAAGTTACATAAATCTTTTCTTAGATAACCAAATTATTTAAAAGCAATAATATTTATACCCTATAAAACCTTGCGTACTAACGTTCTAAAGTCAGATATAGATTTTCGCGCTAATGTATGTCTTGTTCAACAATGTTCGACTATTGAATTGAACGATTTATTACCATATGATTGCAATCAGAGCAATATCAAAATCTAATGCGAACAAAGGATAAGATGCAAAATATTTTGTTACCAATGACAAGCGAAGCATCAATAGGTGCGCTGACAAAATAATAAACTTATAGTGCTCTCAATACAAAAGCATACCAGAATATCACCACTGATTTCTTGTCAGAATCAATTCGATTTTTGAATTAAATGATTTGTTGCCATGTGATTATGAATAATATTAATGTAAGCTCTCATATAAATATAAATTCTTCGAGCAAAATTGAGTTTTTATATTAATTATTCTTAGATGAAAAAAAAAATGTGAAAAAAATTGCGCTAAGTTTTTCCAACCAGTTATAACCAAACATTGTAATCATATTATGAGAGCATACTTATGTTGTTATAAGACGGCGGTTATCCGGAACGGTTGTAACATACACTAGCATGTATAATAATTCAATTTAAGTGAGAAATCGTTGATATACTGAGTGATCAACAAGGCATGTGTAGCTGCAAGCATCAACATGGCACTGGACTGAAAAGCAGTCAAGGCGGCCAAGAAAAAAACAAGAACGAGTCACAACATAGAGACGAGAGTGCTAGCAGATTGGTGATAGATTGTACTTGCAAAGATTTAGTGAATTAATAAATAAAGTTATAACCGCTAAATATTGGTGACCCCGAACAAACTACGCAAATGGAGCAACTCCAGCAGAATATTGCAACCCTGGTTCAGCAAATGTCGACGCGACAAGATCCGACTGTCAGCAGGATAGCCGTCAAGATGCCACCATTCTGGCGCGAGCGTCCAGCACTCTGGTTCTCGCAATTAGAAGCGCAGTTTAAATTGGCGCAAATCAAAGAAGAAAGTACCAAATTTTCGTACGTTGTTGCGAATTTGGATGAGCGTTATGCCGTTGAGATTGACGATATAATCACCACGCCTCCTGCAGAGAACCCATACACATTTTTGAAAACTGAACTTATTAAAAGGATGTCGCTGTCGGAGGAAAAGCGGATACGTCAACTAATATCAGAAGAAGAGCTTGGCGATCGAACACCTTCACGATTTCTAAGGCACCTGAGAGCCTTGGCTGGAGGCGCTGTGCAGGAATCACTTTTGAAAACGTTATGGATTCAACGCTTACCTGTGCATGTTCAAGCAATTCTGCAAACCCAATCCCAGCTGACTATAGACCAGTTGGCGTCTACAGCAGACAAAATCGTTGAAGTCCAACCGTCTGCGTCTATGGTACCAAACGTCAACGTCATATCGAACCAATCCACATCAAATTTGCAAGAGCAGTTAGAAGCGATCGCCGAAAAACTGAAAAGCTTGCAAAATGAGATCGAAGACCTGAAACACAGGGAGCCACGCAATCGATCAAGAAGCCGTTTTCGTCCTAACCGCCGTAGTCCAAACGACACATGGTGTTGGTTTCACAAACGCTTTGGCACGAACGCAACGAAGTGCAGCTCCCCATGCTCTTTCAAGCCATCGACAAACTCCAGAGGCAGCTTGTAGGGACGGCTACAAGTTGCCCATCATCACCAAGCCGTCTGTTCGTCTTCGACAAAAATACCAATATCAAGTTCCTCATCGACACTGGTTCAGATATTTGTTGCTATCCACGACACCTACAGTTAAAGGTACCGAAGACCACATTCGAACTTCAAGCCGCAAATAACAGCCGCATTGCCACGTATGGTCTGATTCCATTCACCCTGGATTTTGGCCTACGCAGATCTTTGAAGTGGAATTTTATTATTGCCGATGTGAGTTGCCCCATAATTGGCTCGGATTTTCTCGCGCACTATGGGTTACTCCCCGATTGCAAAAACGGACGACTTTTAGACAATGTGACAGGTTTGTCAACGAAATGTCATCGACTTAATCATCCTCAAGTAAACATGAAATGTGTCACCGTCAATTCATCGCTTTTGGACGATTTTCCCAACATTACCCGTCCTGCAGGAGTCCAGAGGTTAGTAGCACATAAGACGGTTCATTTTATCAAGACCGCTCCAGGTCCGCCTGTATTTTGTCGACCACGTCGCTTGGCTCCTGATCGTCTTCGGCTTGCCAAAGCAGAGTTTGAAACCATGGTTAAAGAAGGTGTTGCGCGAAGAAGCGATAGCCCATGGGCGTCACCATTGCACATGGTGCCAAAGAAAACTGATGGTTGGAGACCATGCGGCGATTACAGAGCACTCAACGCGCGTACCATACCCGATCGATATCCAGTCAAGCATATACAAGATTTTGCTTACCGCTTACGTGGCGCTACAACATTCTCCACAATAGATCTTGTTAAAGCTTACACACAGATACCTGTCAACCCAGCGGATATAGAGAAGACTGCAATTACTACGCCATTTGGATTGTTTGAGTTTCCGTTTATGGGCTTTGGTCTCCGCAACGCTGGCCAAACTTTCCAACGATTTATAGATGAAGTTCTCTCCGGAATGGACTACTGTTATGCCTACATAGACGACATTCTTGTGTTTTCTAGGACAGCGGAAGAACATGAACAACATTTACGTGAGTTATTTAAACGTCTTTCAGAATACAATATACTCGTTAACGTAAATAAAACTGTCCTAGCTAAACCAATCGTCAAATTCCTTGGTTATGAAGTTTCTGCCACTGGAGTCAAGCCACCTCAGGAACGTGTAACAGCATTAATGGAATTTCCGAAACCAGAGAGCGCCAAACAACTTCGCAGATTTCTTGGAATGTTGAATTTCTACCGCCGTTTCCTTCCTCACGCTTCAGAGCATCAATCACGTCTTCATGCACTGCTGGCTGGTCTCCGTGGAAATCAACCACTGCACTGGTCACAAGAAAACGAAGACGCTTTTCTGCAATGCAAGAATAGCTTATCAGAAGTAACATTACTGAATCATCCAGATGAAGCTGCTCTTCTGGCTCTTTTCACAGATGCAGCCAACGTCGCTGTCGGTGCAAGTCTTCAACAGCAAATTAGCGAACACTGGGAACCAATAGCATTCTTCTCGCAAAAACTCAACAAACGTCAGTGCGAATGGCCAACTTACTATCGAGAGTTATATGCAGTATACGCGGTAGTTCAACACTTCCGGCATATCTTGGAGACTCAACATTGTGTTATTTTCACCGACCATAAACCTCTAGTTTATGCTTTCTCTCAACAACGCGAGAAGCTTCCTCCAGTACAACAAAATCAACTGTCTTTTATTGCACAGTTCACGACCGACATACGTTATGTGAAAGGAGATGCCAACGTCGTTGCGGATACCTTCTCAAGAGTGGAAACAATCGACTCCTCATTTCTGGACCACAAAAAGCTGGCAGGTTACCAGAAAGATGATGCAGAATTAACCATACTCCTCAATTCGGAAACGTCCTTGAAACTGGAAGAAGTCCCGATACCTGGTGCAGGCGTCTCAGTATTCTGCGACACATCAGCTAATCGTCCGAGACCATACATTCCTTATCAACTTCGACGTCACATATTCTCCATCATCCACGACCTTAACCACCCGGGAGTACGAACAACTGTCAAAACGATTTCAAGTCGTTTTGTTTGGCCTAGCATGCGCAAGGACATTCGACTTTGGGCACAGAGTTGCGATAAATGCCAAAGATCGAAGGTTGGTCGTCATGTCAGAACGCAGATTGGAGTATTTCCTTCCCCTACGACAAGATTTGAACATATTCATGCTGATTTGATTGGTCCCTTGCCCGAAAATAAATCGTTTCGTTATTGCCTCACCATGATAGACAGATTTACCCGTTGGCCGGAAGTTGTGCCCTTGCATGGATCCTGTGCAGAAGATGTAGCGGCAGGTATCATTAACGGATGGATTTCCCGATTTGGTGTACCTGCAAGGATCACGACTGATCAAGGCAAGCAATTCGAGAGCAAACTTTTTAAGGAACTTGCTAATGCCCTTGGCATAAAGCGCATCAGGACAACCAGTTACCACCCGGCCAGCAACGGTATGATGGAGAGGTTTCACCGTCAGTTGAAAGCGGCTCTTATGTGTCATAGCTCTAATTGGTTAGAAGCGTTGCCAGTTGTCCTCTTAGGAATACGAACATCTCACAAAGAAGATCTGCAAACGTCTACTGCGGAGCTTGTATACGGCGAACCTCTGCGATTGCCTGGAGAGTTTTTACTTGATCAACCATCAGCAGCCAAATTTGACGATGTGACCAGCGTACTATCTCGTCTTAGAAGTATTATGGCTCAATTGAAACCTGTACCAGCTTCTGGCCATAGTAATACAAAGACTTTTATCTACCAGGATTTAGCTACTTGCAAACAGGTATACCTACGTGATGACACCATCAGAAAATCACTACAACCCCCCTACAGTGGTCCTTTTGACGTCGTGGCGAGAGACGAGAAAACCGTAACTCTACGAGTGAGAGGAAAAGAGACAAAAGTCAGTATGGACAGGGTCAAGCCAGCTTATGTCTTAAACTCTTTCGTTGTCAGCATTGCTGAGAAAACTGATTTTCGCAAGTATACCAAGAAGGTACGATTTAGTTAAGTGTGACCTCCAGTCTCCGCGGGGGAGTAATGTAGCTGCAAGCATCAACATGGCACTGGACTGAAAAGCAGTCAAGGCGGCCAAGAAAAAAACAAGAACGAGTCACAACATAGAGACGAGAGTGCTAGCAGATTGGTGATAGATTGTACTTGCAAAGATTTAGTGAATTAATAAATAAAGTTATAACCGCTAAACATGTAAAAATAAAATTACATGGGATTTTTTAATCTGACGCTTCACTGTGTTGGTCTATTAGTATCCCTTGCAAACCTTAGAAATGTGTTATAGCTAGGAGATTCTATTTTTAAAAGCTTAATGGCCAGATGTTTAACTTAAAATAAATTAGCACCCAAATCCCTGATGCTGGTGACATACTGTACAGTATTCTCTCCAAGACTGTAATCGAAGTCAAAGGTATAGCGACACCTACTGAATGAAATATTATTGCACTTATCGTAATTAAGCATGAGTTTGTTATCCAGGCAGTATTGGTGTAATCTATCAAGCTCCCTCTGAAAGTTGTAACATTCTTGGAGAGAAGATTTTGGTATCATTAGCATACATTAAAAACATTAAATAGATAAAATATGAGACAATATCATTAACATAGATGGAGAAAAGGAGTGGGTCGATATGGGATCCCTGAGCGACACGAGAGGGAATATGCTTGAAAGATGAAGTAAAATTATTTATCTCACGGCCTGAGAGCGGCCAGTGATGTATGAGCTAAGCCATCTAACCAGAAACCCGTCCAGCCCAATCAAACGTAACTTCTTGATCAGAATAGCATGGTCTGTCTTGTCAAAGGCCTTTCTGAAGTCTGTATATATAGAGTCAACCTGAATTCTGTTATCAAGAGCCTTAAGAATGAATTTTTTACTTCAAAAAGAAGATATTTTTATATGATACTTTCAAAGACCTTACTGCTTTGTTAATAGACTTTAAAATAGGTACTACTAAGTTGGAAATTTGGCTTGATGAAATGACAAATTAAATATTATAAATAGAGGTTCAACGAATTGCTCAGCACAGCCGCGCAAATACCGACCAAGGACCTCATCGGCATCGGGACCGGCACCGCTCGAGGGCTTCAATGCTAGAAGAGAGCGCAGAATCTCAGCACGCGTGAAGAGACCAGGGGGCATTCAGGGGGAAGCTCGGTGGGCATTCGTCATGCGTGCGCTCCCCGCCACTCTGCCCGTCGTCAACAAAGACTGAATGAAAATAGGAGCTAAATAGTTCGCAGATCGAATCTCCATTGGACGCAGAGTGATCGTCCATCGTAAGAGTGCCAGGAATCCGCGAATTGCCAGAGCGTTTATCGCCGATAAACGACCAGACGCGCTTCGAATCAGTGGTCAAACCCTCCCGAACAGATCTAATGTACACACGATAGTCGTCGGATATGAGGCGCTTGGATCGCCTGCGAAGTAGACCAAAGGTAAGATTGTCTAGATTGTTTTTGTATAATTTCCACCTCTTATAAAATTTACGTTTCTCTTTAATACATTTAATTGTAGATTCGGAGAACCAGGTGGGTTAGGGGCTCTTGTGCAATTGTTTGTATGGGATATGAGAGTGTATAATCGGCCAGAGTTTATCATAAAAGGCATTGACAGCACCGTCATCATCCAGATCCATAAGCGTCGCAATCCAATCCACAGAGAGAAGATCTTCTCTTATTACATCATAGTCCGCGCGATGAAATAAATAATTCTTTTTTGGAAGCTGGTTGAAGTACGAGATATTAGACGTGAAAACGACTAATGAAAAACTGCGAAGAAAATTTACCGCAAAAATAAACATGAAAACGACTAATGAAAAACTGCTCAAGGTTTAACAGAACTGTTGTGATGGGTCAGATACCCATTATTTATTTATTAGGATAAGTAATTAAATTGATCGAGATATTTGTAAGAACATTCGGGAATGTCAAAGGTTTTTGCTTAGGTTGGGCATCTGTGTCTAAGAATTTATAGTGGAAATTTCCACCCCTGTGCAGAAAGAATACACGCCAAATACATATATGTTTGAACAGCTAGATTGTTTGTGATTGGTTCGGGAACAACATTTCCGTTTTGTCTTAAAAGTTGACCTGAGGACAGCCTGTTAGGCCTCGGCCTCTATTCTATTAAAACCGCCATGTAGATCACACGTTGTCTGTAAAGCATACTCGGACACTTAAAGTGTTGTTATCTCTGATGGTAAGTCTTTTCAGCTCATCTCGCATTTAATTTTTAAATTAGAATTTTTTATTGGTATCTTTGCTAAAAGGTGTGTCTGTCTAAATCAATTTAAGCATCAATATGTTCAAAGTTTCAATTAACCATTGTAATGCACCAAACTCATGTTGTTTTATTAATTATTGTTAATAGATGTTATTGTTCTGAGAAGTGTTTAATTTGATTTATGTTGTATTGCTTTATCAGCCCTGATCAAATGTTAGAAGCTTTAGAAGTGCCAGTTAGCAGCCAAATAATGTATCTACAAGGTTCGTGAAAAAGAACCCAGTTAGTTTTCGTCGCAAATTAGATTTGTATTAGAATTTTGATCAAGTATCGCGCCGGGGGCCATTTTGACCTCCTACACTGTCAATTCGTCAGTGTACAGTGTACAGTTCGGTTGCTAAGTGACCATGTCGCACGCATCCGGCGCCGCCGCGCCGGTGGCTGGTACTTTACACATACCGCGCTTAGTCGTCAGCTTCAAGGGTCACAACTTATGAACGAAAAATAGTACAGCACCGTGTAATAGCGCATTTTGGAGGACCGCGATAGTACTGAATGATGTAATAATTTTTTATTAAATATTGTTAAATACAGTTTTTATCCTTTAATTTCCCTCGTGAAATGGCCATCGACCGAAGTCTTTCAGCCAACGTGTCTGGTCTTCTGTGGGAGTTGTCTCATATCTTCAATTGTTTCCAGTATAGTAGGTGTAGAGTGTAGGTTGGGGTTATGGTTATCATTTTTTTTTTGTAGAAATAAGCGGAATAGAGGACGTGGAATTTTTTTTAGCAATTTTGGCGGATAGGGTGTTGATTCTGGAGTACATGGGTATTTTTGTTGGTTGTTTGATGCAGAAGTTTATTAGAGGGATTGTGGAGGGGATTGTTAGGGTGTCGGATATGGGTAATGTTGCGCAGTGCGGCTCTTTCGCCCACGTTTATGTTGTTGCTTGCTGCTGTTGGTATGTTATTAAATAATATGCTCCCGCAATCGAGTAATGTTGCGCAGTGCGGCTCTTTCGCCCACGTTTATGTTGTTGCTTGCTGCTGTTGGTATGTTATTAAATAATATGCTCCCGTAATCGAGTATCGGCCGACATATCATCTTGTAGATGTGAACAGCTCCCTTCGTGGTAATCATAAATAGTTGTGGAATTTTACTCTGGAAGACCGATTTGAAAGGAATTGACAGATAATATTTATTAGGTAAAAAGGAACCTTGAGTACGTGGAGCTTGTATAGTAAACTGTGGTGCCAGACAAAATCAAATGCTTTTTGTATATCTAGGAATACTGCGGCTATTACTAATACTTTGTTTATTTTGTTGGGCTGTTTGGAAGTTGAAAATTAGGATAGAGAGATGATGGGTTGTGGAACTGTTCTGGCGGAATCCAAATTGGTAGGTAGGAATATGCTCGTTTGTGTGTTAGGAGGTGGTCCTCAAGGAGGTATTCAGAACAGTGTGCTAAGGACAGGAACAAGTGAAATGGGACGGTAGTTACTAGGGTCTTTCGCGTCACCATCTTTTTTTTGAATGCATGTTGGATAATACTGATTGAAAAGGCAATAGTTGTATAGTCGTATTATGTACTTATGCACTTCCGGTTCCAATAGCTTTAAAATATCTCGGTTGACTTTGTCATATCCCGGACTGGTGTTCTTTCCGTTGTTCAATGCTGTGAAATATTCTTCTTCTATGGTCGCTTCTACAGGTGTTGGTGTGATTTCCTTAAAGAAATTCTCATGCCAATCTTTAATTCGATTCAAGTGATTTTGGTCAAATTCTATGTCGTTAAAGGGAATATTGTCTGCAGATATTTTGCGTGATCGAGATCTCTTGATGGTCGTTGTGTTTGGTGCCGGATTCAGAGTCAATCATTTCTACTGTTGTTTTGGCTTTTTTATATTTGCTGAGTTTTTTATTTTTTTGCCAGTAAGTTTTTCCCTTCTGTTCGTGAATTTTGTTACAAGCTTCCATATATTTATCGCATTTGTATCCTTTGATTAGTTTTATGTCCTTGTTGAGGTCGTTTTCTTTTAAGGACCGGATGTTCTGTATTTTGAAATTCTCTGTAAATTAGGTCAGGAGTAGAGCTGGGACTGTTTGCCATTATAGTTGTGTTTAGAAAATTGGGCCTGGGATAAGAATTGGTATATGTGTTTGCTTTTATTAGGATTTGGATTAAAATCGCCAATTATGATGGAGTGTTCATACAGTGCAGCTTTTACGAATATTGTATCATCTATTTTGGAGTGAGGATGTATGTATACCAGGAAAAAGTTGATTGTTAACGCGTTGAAAGGAAGTAAGAAGTGGATACATTCATTAAATCTGTTGTTGATAGATGGTGCATTTTCTTTTCTTAGTTTGATTGACGGATAAAAATAATGCTGCTGTTCCTCCTCCTATATTATGGTTTCCTATATTGCTGGTATTTTGTATCGAGTTCCAGTCGCGAACTGAAACGAGTGAAACTATTTATGTTAGAGTATAATATGCGTATACTGTTCATGTTGCATGCTTGTTGTTGAGGCTTGTTGTCCAAACCTTGGCTCTGTAAGTGACGGTGCATTTATGTTTTCCAAATCTATCAGTATAATGTACATATAATTTGCAAAAACTATTGTGTCAATATTGTATAGTTCGGTGAATTTGTTTTTTAGTTTGTTGATTAATTCTTGTCTAGTTGTGTTTTTCGGGGAGTTTATTTTTGTATAGCAAGTGTGTAATACGTTATACTACGTGTACTATGTTTAGTGATGTTAGTAGAGTACTAAATTCGTTTTCGGTGATTTCAAGATCAACACTGGCTATAAAATAAAGTAAACGGTTTGATCAAGTAAAATTTCAGAATCGTTATCTGTATCGGATATTTCTATTCTAATTCCAAGAAAATGCTTAATTTCTGCTAAATCTACCATTTCAAATTGTTTCTTTAAAAAATTCTTTAAATTATTTGGTAAAGATTAGGTAACATATAGGATATCACTCCATAATATTTATATAACAAGGACGTAAATAGTATACTCCAATATTATGTAATATTACTTGGGAAAGCTGATAAAAATATTATATACATTAATAAATATTAATATTATATATATTAATAAATATTAATATTATGTATACTAATAAATATAAATATTATATATATTTATATGTATTCAATTTACTTTTGGGTTGCTCAGGCAATTAAATTAAAAGTCAGTTCAGGTATGAAATAATCTTAGGTTTATTTTTACCAATATTAATAAGGAAACAACTCTAAAATAAAAATTATACAGAAAAGGCAAAAGATATGAATTAAAATATTGGTATTTCTTTATTATCTTGTAAGTCTTGGCAGCCTCATTTTTGCCAAGCGGGACCACTCGCTGCATATCTTTTCAAATTCTTTGTCAGTGATATTATCATATTCTGATAATACCACTGACATTATAAGCGCCATTATATGCAGTTTGCACACCCGAATTGCACGGCAAATTCTGGAGCGAATACTTTTAAGACGATCATCTGGGTAAAATCCCTACTGTTACTGCCACCAACACGGTTTAATGCATGTCTCTATAATACAATTTACATAAATGTACAATTACCCTTCGTAGTAACGCTGTGGTAGCGTCTAGGTAATTGCTGTAAAGAAAATTGAAGCGTTCATATCAAAAACAGCATTTGTCAAGAAAACAAAATATGTACTTTAGGGAGCAAATTTTTTTATATTTGAGTTTAGCAATAGGTAGTACCCTAAATTGTGATCGAGTGTAGCTGTATGTTATTTATCGATCATACTTACGTTATCCAAACAAGTGATTTAGGTCCTTAACATATGCTGTTTTTGACAGAAAGTCGGTTCGAATTTGTTAATTCATTTAATTTAATAAGAAAATATATTTCATTTTATGGAATAACATAACAGAAACGTTAAATAGGTATCTTAACACTATATAGATTAATATTTTGATAATGCTAATATTATAAAACTGCGTTAATTCTCGCAACCACTGCTGTATCTTCCTCATGTCATCTATTTCTCTGTTGGCCACATTGTTGCTATCTAGAGTTTCATAAAACAGTGTTTTTTATCGCTGAGCACTCCACGAAGGGTCGAAAGATCTTTTACCGGTAGCTTATTAAAACTAGCCTGCAGTCTTCGCCAACTTGTTTTGCAGAAATTGCCCTGCCTTTGTAGTTAATATGGGAAACACTTTGTACTTTTTTGTCACGTATTACGCTGCTTTTCCTTTGCTTTTTAGCGCGTTTCATAACAGCATTTTAACTTGTGATACAGAAGCGTAAAGGCTGGTTTACACGTTGCAAGTTCCGTGGCAACTGGCATGCCACCATTGGCAAAAGATTGGGAAAGTCCAGTGGCTATTTACACGTTGCTGATAACTGTCATGCAAGTGACGGATCTCCCAATGCAAGTGACGGATTTCCCATGCAATGCCACTTAACGGACAATGTCGTGCCAGTAGGAAACTGGACTGTTTTCCTCATTCATAAGATTTTTGGCGTTTCATTTTAGGGACTTTTTGGTTTGGGACCAACCCAAACTTACGCTTTTATACAATGTATACTGTGTTTGGCACGCGGCATGCCAACGCGCTCGCTGATACCTTGGTGTGTGGATGGCTTTTGCTACGATTTTCTACAAACGCAGCACATGTCATTGACAAGTGCTGTATTTACGGAATATAGAATACTTTAAAAGCAAAATTTACTGTGATTGTAGGTACTTTTGTCGAAAATAATACATGTATTGAATAGATATGATAAATAGGAACCAAATGCTGCCCTAATCTGTAAATTCGTTTTTTGTGACAAGTGTTGTTTTTGAAATCAACTCTTCAAATAATGAGCACAACACGTGAGGTATTGATACTGGTTTATTGAATAATTTGGTTGGGTTTATATACAAAAATAATGTTTACAAATACAACAGTGGTTCTAAAACAATTGATAATTTTGCCTATGAAATATATAAAATTTATTAAAATCAATAATAGTAGTTTGTTTGTAAACACTGGCTTTCTGTTGCACTCTGGCCAGCTGACTGTGCAATGTCAGCAATCCTCGCCGGAGCGTATGTCCCTGGTATTGATAAACTGCGACTGGCCGTCGGAATGTGCTGAATTGCATAGGAAGCCAGTGTGTACTAAATTAGTACATAAAAAATGTTTTAATACGAATTAAACATATTGCCGAGTCGACAAAAATAATAATACAAACAACAACAAAACAAAGTCGAGTTGAAATGTGTCATGACTGTTATGGGCGTCCTTGTTTGTAGTGTATGTCCTTCTGGAGCAGTTTAAGGGGAATGTTCTCTTGAGGTGATATTTGATCGGATTCGCTCCTTCTCAATTCATCTCCTTCCTTCCAGCACGTATGGTCTATACATATCAACAAAACTGTAGTAGCGATTGCTAAAGCTGTGATACAGCTGGTAGGGACGGAGTGATTCTTCATCGATTTTTGTCCAGCCTCCCATATTCCCCCAAAGTGGGGAGCTGCCGGCGGGAGACAATGCCACTGAGTTCACATTGCCGTGACTTGTTCTTGAATACTGGGTGCTTTCTTCAGTTTTTCTTGTGAGGCTTTGACGCCTGGTGTTAATCTGCCTTGCGTGGGTTTAGGGTGTATTTTCCAAGGGCTGCTATGCGTTTTGCCTTAGGGTGACCTAGCTCGGGGGCTAGGTTTCTTCTCCAAGGGCTTTTCTTTTGTTCCGCCTTGTAGTCAACTAGCTGGAGCGCTAGCTTATTCCTCCAAGGGGTTGCGGGCTTCTTCGAGTTGACTGCAGCCGAACTGCAATGCCGGTCGTTTTCTTCAAGAGCCGCTATGTATTTTACCTTGTGGTGACCTAGGTTTGCCGCTAGGTTCCTTCTCCAAGGGCTTCTTTTTGTTCCGCCTTGTTGTCAACTAGCTGGGACGCTAGTTTTCTTCTCCAAGGGAAGTGGGCTTCTTCGAGTTGACTGAGACCGGACTGTGATGCCGGTCGTCTTCTCCAAGGGCCGCTATGTTTTGCCTTGTGCGGACCTAGACTGGGCACTAGGTTTCTTTTCCAAGGACTTGTTTTTGTTCCGCCTTGTTGTCAACTAGCTTGGACGCTAGTTTTCTTCTCCAAGGGGAGTGGGCTTCTTCGAGTTGACTAGGGCCGGATTGTGATGCCGGTTGTCTTCTTCTTAGGCCGCTGTGTAGATGTTGTAGTCACCTATCTGGAGGGCTAGGTTCCATCTCCAGGATCATGATCCGGCTCGACGGACCATGTACGATTACCCTTCGTAGTAACGCTATGGTAGCGTCTAGGTAGTTGCCTTCGTAGTAACGCTATGGTAGCGTCTAGGTAATTGCTGTAAAGAAATAATGAGCACAACACGTGAGGTATTAATACTGGTTTATTGAATAATTTGGTTGGTTTTATATACAAAAATAATATTTACAAATACAACAGTGGTTCTAAAAGAATTGATAATTTTAGCTATGAAATATATAAAATTTATTAAAATCAATAATAGTAGTTTGTTTGTAAACACTGGCTTTCTGTTGCACTCTGGCCAGCAGACCGTGCAATGTCAGCAATCCTCGCCGGAGCGGATGTCCCTGGTGTTGATGAACAGCGACTGGCCGTCGGAATGTGCTGAAGTGCATAGGAAGCCAGTGTGTTACAATGGAATTTTCGCTAAATTAGTACATAAAAAATGTTTTAATATGAATTAAATATAAAGGTTAAATAAATTGGCCAATATCAATGAGAAAAAATATTACCAAATTTGTGGCAAACTCTTCGTCTGAAGAAATTTTTGCTTCCACTCGTTGAAGCATTTCCTGATTTACTATTGGATTGATATTGTATATTTCCCTGTGTACCACCTTTCTAGTATCGCCGCCATGCCTCGTTAAATTTGATATGTTCTCCACGTTTTTCAACATTGTTTGGCACACCTTCATTAATGCTAAAATAAGTTTGATGTTAAAAAATATAAAAAATAGCATGGACTATAAAATACCATTTATTTTCGTTTCACAGCAGCATGAGGAAGTTGCATGGGTCTGTGTTTCGGCTAAAATATAAAATGATTAATGTTTTATAAATGATCTTAATAAATTCTAATAAATTAATTTTACCATTACCTGTTTGAACTGTTTCCACCGTTAACACAGAGGACGACCTTAATTGTCTTCAAGTGCATTAACCATAACTAAAGAAATTAGCAATTATTTAAAATAATCGAGTATTGAAGAAAAACTTATACAAACCATTTGAGGGTGTGTCGGTAAACAGAGACATTTCTTCGGTGAATTGTGGTCGACATCAGTAGATGATGTCGAAGAATCCTTTCTGTTTCTAGTATATAATATGGCTTTCCGAAAAAACTGTGATGCATCTGGTTCCAAAGCTGTCTCAAATTCTGGCTCCTTGATTTTTTTTCTGGCATTTTCGAGAGATGCTAAATATGAAGAACCGAACTAGTAAAATTATACTTTTTTGTTCATTACGTCTTACATGAATAACAGTCGACTGTTCCGTCATATGTTGTCCACATAGACATATTTCCTTCGCAAGGCACTACACCCTTCTTTATAAAAGACTTAAAAGAGGCTTCCTGTATGGGACAGTAACATGTGTTGAAATTTGGTGGCACCAGCCAAGAAGAAGGCACTTCATGGAAGCTGTCATCGCACGCAAATGGCACAAAGGCATCAGGTGTTGTTTCGGTTGATCCCTAAAATTTAGTATACATATGTTATATTTCTGCACATTGTTAAATTTAAGCATAACTTAAAAAATCATAAAAATACTGTACAACTCTAGCAATTACTCACTTTTATAAATGTTTGTGCAATAGGGAGATTACAATGGTTTCATTTGTCCAATTCATCATGAAGCATTTTCATTCTACCTCAGATAAATTTGCATTTTCCGCATGATCATTTATATCACATACATGATAAATATTTAAAATGGAGGATTTTAATGGACTAATGAAATAGTTTTCTACTTTGGTAAACGGCTTGTAATATACTGTGCACTCTGTAGCATATACGTTGAATTTCGGTAACTAATCCATTTTTTTTTTATTTCTTAATAGGACACAATTATTTGGTTCGTAGTTTTTTAAAGTAAACTTGTCGGTTTCAACTTTTTGCTTGCTGAATGTTTGGGAAAAAATAAAATTATTTCTATGCATCATTTGCATTTGATGGTCTTCTTCACCTAATCTATTTACTATTTGCTGCAAAGGGTTTCTGCCATGTCTGGCTTTTTCTTTAGTTGTTGCATGTAGTTTTTGAATGTAAAAGCACTGAACTGATCCAATGGACCATATTTTTTTCTATCATTGGACAAGTGTACCAAGCTGTGCACATTCTAAGTCATATTTTTGTTCCCATAATATTCTTCATATTTTTTTACAAAATAAAACAAAAGTTCGTTAGCATATCTCAACAATCTATGTTCTGTTTTATGATCACAAAATATTCGTATTGCAATACTG
This sequence comes from Aphodius granarius, assembly GCA_963971325.1. NCBI lineage: Eukaryota > Metazoa > Arthropoda > Insecta > Coleoptera > Scarabaeidae > Aphodius > Aphodius granarius. The sequence continues at coordinate 20,086,446 of OZ020224.1, read as the reverse complement.
AGACACAAAAATGGTCATAGTGTAATTTTTGAAGATTATTTCGAAATATAATTATCCCACTGTACAACAAAATTTGTCCAAGTTCTGTAGCTTTGAACCTGTCTACCTCGTTTAGTGATCTCAGACGTCGAGCCAATTCGCATGGTACATATTTATTTAAATCCAAGACAAGCTCCGAGGCCAATTTAATATTTTCCACATTTGTATTAGGTTTTTCATGACTCCCAAGCATACCAGGTGCGTGTAGTCTAGTGGTATGCCTGTCACCATGGGGTAATTTATTGTTTCCAAAATTGGTGAACATTTGTGATGCTCTGGTTGTGTTCAATTTCGAAAAGATTCATCGGTTCTCAAAGACGCATTAGTTTCACGAAACACAATACAATTTTCAACATAGTCGCCCTCAGTAATACATTTCGAGCACCCAAAATAACCGGTGTGGCTTTTAATTCCAGCTATGAATGCTCTAGCAGGAGCATCACAAACGAATGCGTTTATAGAAATTGTTACATTTTTGCCAAAAATATCGTAGCCATTACTTTGTTGTATTGATTTGTATTCCGTTACAAAATCGTGCAAATAGGAGTTTACATCAGTTGGTTTAATATTGCCGTGATATAACCCTATTACAAAGGGTTTGGTATAAATTCCTTCCAAAACAAAGTCACCCAATATTGGCCAACATTGCCTAGAGGAACTCTTTGATATTGGGAGTCCATCAATATTAATGTTAATTAATATTTCGGAAGAGTAGTGTACCAGAGATACTTCTAGACCATCTGCGCTTCTAGACCTTTAGAGCAATATGTCAAAAAGGGGAAGACTAGACCAACCCAACCTAATGTTAAAAATTCCAGAGATACTTCTAGACCTTTGGTGCTTCGAGCAAAATGTGAAAAATGGGAAGACTAGACCAACCCAACCTAATGTAAAAAATTCGAGAGATACTTCTAGACCATCTACGCTTCTAGACCATCATGGCTTTAGAGCAAAATGTCAAAAATGGGAAGTCTAGACCAACCCAAAAATGTCAGTACTAGACCACATGAGATACCTAATATACCAAAAAAAATTTAAAAATAATTGAAAAGAGCCGCCCCTGTTGCAAGTCCGTACCTGCAAGCAGATTTATAAATAGCGCGTTAACCTTGGGAACCTCTACCTGACCGGCCATCGCTTCGAAATGCAAATTTTATTGCAATGCGATTAGTGTATTGCGTAAACCGATAGGCAACTCTAATATCGTACCTGCAAGCAGATTTATAAATAGCGCGTTAACCTTGGGAACCTCTACCTGACCGGCCATCGCTCCGTCATGCAAATTTTATTGCAATGCAATATCAATTACTGCGTAATCCGATGGGCAACTCTAATTTCCTGTCTATTTTTGCTTAAAATAATTGGTACGTAGTTTGCACGTGCATTCCAATTAGAAAATACGTGAGAACTTTGTATCTAATAGCATTCCTTGTCTGTTTTAAACGATTTCTTGTACATCAGCATATTTTTAACAAGATTCACTACAAGTCACTGCTTGTTTGTTTCCAATACTTTCGGTTTTAAAAGTGAAATCATAAAAATCTTGCTATCATTTTTAGTAATATTTTTATCATATACAAGTGGCGGGGTGAAATATATAAAATGAAACCACAACCTGGGATTCATAGTACATCTTGAAATCACTTGGGGTATACTGAAGAATAAATTGTCTATTGAATAAAATCAGTGCAACACCCGTCATCATCATCATGGAACGTTCTTGGTACCCGTATGATGAATTACTTGATACTAGTTGTGATATTCCACCACCACCACCAGCACCAGTCGCACCAATAATTCCACCACAATTTTTGGTACAAGAGTTGCACGACAAATTGTTAAAAAGCACTCAGGAAAATACATCAACTCAATCAGGTTCTTGGGACTCATATGATGAATTACTTTCTGTAGACATGAGTTGTGATATTCTACCAGTTGCACCCATAATTCCACCAAAACATTCAATACAGGAGTTGTACCAACAATTGTTAAAAAGTAAAATAAACTTATCCGGTGTTCAGGAAAATACATCAACTCAATCAGATAAGACGAAGAAGAAGATGAAGAGAATAACTTTACGACATTTAACAATTGGGGAAAGATATCCAGTGTCGAAGACAAGAAGAATGAATTCTACTAGAAATGTAATTTGTTCTCTTCTTGATAAAAAACTAGTGATACCTAGAAATATAGGAGACACCATTTCCGACGAATTGATAAAGCATCTCAACAACACTCATTCTCAAATGGAATTAATATACCATGGTGAGAAAGAACAACCCATAGAATTTCGTAAAGCTTTAACATAAATATGAACACAGTAATTATGAACACAATTATTCTAATAAAAGCTTATATATTAAACAGTACTTGTGTTTTATTTTAATTTAAGGGGAGTGTTTCCACACATAGCAATTTATCTCATCATTTTTTTCTACAATGGATAGTACTTATAGTCAAATTAACAATTTATACATGCATTCAGTGAATAATTACAATCTTGACAAGTCACAACTTGTTCCCCGTTGCTTGTTTTAAAAATGAAATCAGTACGTTTCAATTCAAACGTTGAGTATTATTATATGGAAGACCCTCATGGTTTATATAAAACAGCAAGAAATGGTTCTATATGGACAACGGAAGCAATAGATAGAATGAGATTTAAAGATCGCATACAAATGCTTGCGCCGTTATTGAATTCAGTGCTCATAAAAATGGTAAATAGAATCAAGGCAAAGAAGGAATAATTGCTAGTGCATTAGATGCAACTAGAGACTAAATGGTAGGGGGTAATAGACGTGTAGTGGGATATGCAATATAAATATGAGCTCAAAGTTGGTACTTTCAGTATAATCCTTCCAGCATCTTGTGAACAAGTTCAAAGTAATCATGAGTTGTTTAAATACTCTTAATAATTGTTCCCAAGGTTTCAAGAAAGTTGCAGATCTTGAAGTCAACAAGAAATATAAAATCGTGAAAATGTCATCTATAAACACAAAGTATGGATTAGCAATTTTGGTTAATCTAGAAGACATCGGGGATGTTATTCTGCCAAAAAGATTTTCCGAATTATTTGATAAAATCGATCAGCTAAATGCTGATTTTGAAACAAAAATAATTCACTTGGAAGTTCAACCAGCAATTGGAAAATATGTTCCAATTGAATTTTCAGAGTAGCAGACCTGAGCAAGCATTGTTTAAATGTAAGTATAACTTTATTTTTTCAATAATCTCTATTATTTACAGGAGAGCCTCTCTCAAGCGGAAGATACAGACTCTAAGAAACAGCATTCGACTTCAAATTCGCTTGAACAAGAACATCATCGCTTTAATGAAATTAAATATTTAAATGTTTATTTTAATTACTGATTTAAACAAATAAATGCTTTATAGTACTTCTAGTTGTATCATTTTCCCTAGTCCTGGTACAGAACCATCACTACACTCCTTGTTATTAAGCTGTAAGCAAAAGCCATCTCTACATTCAAACCAGTCTAGAAGAGTGGGAATAATGCTATATATCCAACCTGTAAGAGGGTTCTTTGGCTAGTCAGTCACTGGTGCTTCTATATTCCAACAACATGTTCGCCGAAGTAACTGATCAAATCGTAGCAAACCTACAGAAAAGCTGTGCCTTAGTCAAAACTCAAGAGGAGTTAAAAAGATTCATTAAACATATTAATAAGAATATCTTAATAATATCTCGTGCAATTAAGAGTGGACAGTTTCAAAAAGTGCAACCTAAACTTGAAAGTAATCTATCTTTGTTAAAGTGTTTTAAAGAGCAGTTGAAGGAAAAGAAGAACAGAAGAGAAAAACGTGGGAAAGTACGTGGAGTGTGCTGGCAAGATGTAGCTTCTTGCTTTTCAAGTCGTATGTGTACAGGTATCATTGCTAACTTAAAGTTCAAAGATCCAAAGCAGTTCTTGAGGTATGCATTCCGAAGTTTTTCAATTAAAATTAAAAAACATTTGAAGAAATCATTATTAAAAGTTAATACGATATTTTATGCAAAATTTTTCCTTCCGTCCAAAAACATCATAGAAATAAAATCATTCAACACTCGAAATTCCATAATCGATCAAACAACAAATTTAAAGAAATTCTATGATGAAAATGTACTGAACAAACATTTATTAAAGCTGTCAGAATTTTCTGAAATGGGAAGTGGATGGAGCTTATTAGAAATTTTATATATTAAAGTTAACATAAATTATTATGAACCTTTCAGAGTAGGTTCATATATCAAACTACCATTGGATATACAACGTAAGAAAGCTGTAATAAATATAAAAAACTCTGATAATTTTTGCATTCTATACTGTTTATCAGCAGCTTTACATCCTGCAAAAGACCATGTAGACAGAGTTTCGTCTTACCCTCATTTTTCTACTGTACTAAAATATGAGGGTGTTAACTTTCCAATTTCAATGCAAGACATTGATAAACTTGAAGTTCAAAATGACATCAATATAAATGTTTATGCATTAGAAAAGAAACGTAATAGTGATGTAGAAAAGCATAATGTTAAGGCGTATCGAATTAGTAATTTTAACTCTGAAAAACATATTGATTTATTACTAATTCAAAAAGGAGAGAACAAACATTTCACATTGATAAAAAATATTTCTCGTTTAGTTCGAGCTCAAATTACAAAGCATAACCATAAAACTTTCATTTGTAAGAGATGTTTAAAACACTTCAACACCGAACTGGTGTTGATCAAACATTCCGAGAATTGTGGTAATATAACACCAAAATTGGTAATGCCTAGTGATAATGAGAAATTTATATCATTTAAAAATTACTCAAACAAAGAAAAAGTACCATTTATTATTTATGCAGATTTTGAATGCTTATTGCAGAAAACAGACAATCACATTGAACAACAAAAACATGTTCCTATGAGTGCAGCTTATTATTTGAAATGTAGTTTCAATAATTCACTATCAAAGTATAATTCTTATAGAGGTACTGATTGTGTAAATTGGTTTATTACAGAGTTGTATAATATTGTCAAAACCATCGAACCATACTATTCCACGGTGGTTCCTATGAATAAATTAACAACGGAAGATATACATCGATATTTAACTGCTACAGTGTGTCACATTTGTGAACAAAAATTTAATATGTTTGACAAACGTGTTATGGATCATAGTCATCTGAGTGGGGAATTTCGCTCTGCTAGTCACCATAGTTGTAATTTAAATTATAAAATAAATCATCAGGTACCCGTAGTGTTTCACAATTTGAGTGGTTATGATGCCCATTTATTTATTATTGAATTAGCAAGAATCATAGATGGTAGAATATCGCTTCTACCTATCAATAAAGAAAAATATATAGCCTTCTATAAAAATATCACTGGTTCCAAATTAATTCTAAAATTTATAGACTCATTTCGATTCATGTCAGATAGCTTGGAAAAATTAGCATTGTATCTTGACAACGAACACAAACACATCACAAGATCCCACTGCAATAGTTTAGAGGAATTTAAACTGTTGACACGGAAAGGTGTCTATCCTTATGACTATATAGATAGTTGGGAAAAATTGAATGAAACTGAACTTCCTCCAGAATCAGCCTTTTACAGTCTGTTACACGAAAAACACATATCACACGAAGATTATCAACATGCACAATTGATCTGGAAATATTTTAATATTAAAGATTTAGGGGAATATTCAGATATGTATTTAAAAACAGATGTATTACTATTAGCCGATATATTTGAAAATTTTCGTGAAAGTTGTATGAAAACTTATGGTCTTGATCCAGCTCATTACGTGTCACTACCCGGTTATTCCTGGGATTGTTTATTAAAGTACACATCAATTAAAATTGAGTTATTAACTGATTATGAAATGATGACATTTATTGAGAATGGCATTAGAGGTGGAGTATCACAGGTCTGTAATAGATATGCGAAAGCAAATAATAAATACTTAAAGGATTATGATCCCTCAAAACCAGATTCTTATTTAATATACTTTGACATAAACAATCTATACGGTGCAGCAATGTCCGCATATCTGCCTTATGGTAATTTTAAATGGGTGGATCCTGTAGAAGTTGATTTAAATCATATTTTAACCTTAAATAAAAATTCAGATGATGGATACATACTAGAAGTTGATCTAGAGTATCCAGAAAATCTTTTCGAACATCATAAAGACTTTCCATTATGTCCAGAGAAATTAATAACTCCAACTGCTAAGAATGAAAAGCTAGTTACAACCTTTTATCCAAAATTAAATTATGTTGTGCATTACAGAAATTTACAATTATATGTAAACTTGGGTATTATTGTAAAGAATGTACATAGAATTTTACAATTTTCTCAGTCCGCATGGATGAAACCTTATATAGATCTGAATACTAAACTTAGAGCAAATGCAAAGAATAATTTTGAAAAAAACCTATTCAAGCTCGCCGTGAACAGCATCTACGGTAAGACAATGCAAAACGTTAGAAAATACAAAGAAGTTAAATTAGTTTCCCAGTGGGAGGGTCGTTATGGAGCAAATGCTCTAATTGCTAATCCTCGATTTCATAGCTCGACAATATTCGACCACGAACATGGAATAGTTATTATTGAAATGGATAAAGAAAAGGTAAAATTTGACAAACCCATTTATGTAGGGTTTTGTGTCCTGGACATATCAAAAACTTTTGTATATGATTTTCACTATAATTACATTAAAAAAGAACTTGGATCGAAAGCCAAATTATTATACACTGACACAGACTCGTTAATATACGATTTACAAGTTGATGTATATGAAATGATGAAACGTGATATTCATCGATATGACACATCTGACTATTCAGAGGATAACATATATAAAATACCTAGAGTTAACAAAAAACAACTAGGAATCATGAAAGACGAATTAAACGGTTTAGTGCTCGTAGAATTCATTGGGTTGAAAAGTAAGCTTTATAGCTATCGAACAGCTGAACAAGAAAAGAAAACATGCAAGGGTGTTACCAAAACTGCACTTAGATCGATAACATTCAATGATTACCTAAAATGCTTAAATAATAGGGATACATTTACAACACGACAAAGATTGTTTAGGTCAAAAAAACACGCAATTTCCACTGTAGAAATTTATAAATCGAGTCTGACACCTTACGATGACAAACGAAATGTAAATTACTTTACAAACGAATCGGTTCCGTGGGGATATAAAGTGGTGGGCACTAGTTTGTGAGCGTAAGGAACCTTTAGTCATCATTTCACTTTTCGTTGGTCAGGATGTGTGACTATTTCGAAGTGCAGTGTGATGTTTTTCGAAGCCTCAAAGGTACATACACATCATATTTAAAGAAATTCATATCTGAAAATAATGCACAGGCTGTAGAATATTTGCTGAACAAGATTCTGGTACCTGAAGAACTGCTAAGCTATAGATATTTATATAATGCATCCGATGAAATTCTCAACCTTCTTGTAGAATCAAAACGACAATTTGATGAAATCGTTGAAAGTGCATTACATTTAATTGGTAAAAAAGAGTGCTCGGATGAAATGGATTTTGATTGCATAACTTCAATATCTAAAGAGATTGATTGTAAGTATTCAGATGAAAATTACAAAACGTTTATTCTTTTAAATCTGTTAAGCAATCAAGGAACTAAGAAACCGTATTCCGTTAGCAACATTGTTTGCAATTATAAAAATTTGCGATACTATTACGATAAAATTATTTGTGATGGTTTGTATTACGCCAACAAAGATTTTGTTTTAAAATTATTAAACATTGTTGAAAATAATTGGAATATCAGCTGGAAATTTCGATTTGAGCCAATGTCTCGTCAAAGTCATAAACAAATAATGCGTTGGATTCTAGATAATTTACAGAAAGGTGACAAAGGACAGCGCGTCGGATGGGAGACCGGACCAGATTCGGGAGTGTGGCCCTCTACAAACTTACAGGATTATTTGAATACATTAAATATAATTGATAAATATACATATTTGAATTTGTAATTTTATATACTTACCTTAATAAACTCATTTAAAAAAATCATGTTGGCTTTTATTTTTTGTTTACTATTTCAGCAAATCCTTGATAGGTAAGTAACGTGACAGAAACACAGAGGTAAGTTTAAGATTATTTATTAAAAAAAATACATAAAAAGATACATTTTAATTAAAAATAATTTTCATTCCAATGATTGAGATTTTCGTCACTGCCCTCATCTTGCTGCTTTTGTTGTTGTTGTTGTTGTTGTTGTTGAAGTCGAACTTTTCGAAGCTGTGTTGCTACGTCCAATAAATTTTCATCAATATTCATTCTATTTAACCATTCCGCTTGTAGAGATAATATAGAATTTAAAGGATCACTGGTGTTGGTAAGACACTCGGCCAACTTTAAGAGATCATCTACACTGAGAGATACAAGAGCACCATATGAAGTCATGTAGTACAGCCACATCTTGAATACAACTAGTTAAATAAATTAATATGAGTGGTTTTATATGAAAGAACCAACAAATCACGAATAAGATGTGCATTTTGATATGCGCACGATAAATTATTATTTATATGCTTACCACAATGATACTTATTTTCCTTTTTTAATGAGAGCAACGACGGGCAACCGATGTCTTCAACGTTCATAATAGAAAAATCAGGTAATATCTTTTCTAACCATCGCTTCTTTTGCAGTCCCTTGACAATTATTTGAGATTTTTTATGAATTCCAGATTGTAGCAATAGAGATGACAAGTTGGTATATTCCTCTTCGTCATTTTTGTTTTTTTCCCATATTAGACCATGTACATGGGAAGTTAAATAGTTCGCTTGGCGTTGTAATGATTTCTCTAAGTGTTCAAACTTTATACAGAATTTAAAAAAAATATGTATCTCTGAAGAACAAGATTCAACAGGCAACAATGTTAATTCTTTGCAAATAAAATCACTGTCTTTGTATTGAAAACCTTGCACATCTACTATAAATGACATAATGATAGTCAATATTAAACTGAATGTAATATATAGTATTGTTAGAGAGACCGCACGTTTCCAGTGAGGGGAGTGTACTTTAAAAGACGATCATGCAGAATGAGACAGTACAGAGAAGTGTTGTCCGGAATGTCTTCACTTGTCTCAAATTCTAACCGAATGTCAACTGTACCAGTATTTAAAATTTCACTTTGTCTGGAACAATCTATCACTATTATTGTGTGTTCTTTAATGAACTGATCTAGCGATAGTAAAGGTTCGTTCGCCTTACCATAGTATGAAGCTTGAAATTTAGAGTACATCTCATATAGGAGAATACACTGTTTCTGTTTAAAATTAGACTTTACCGATTCATAGGGATATTGCTCACTGTTGAGAAATAGTCTAACATCAGTTAAATTACAGTGATCAAACAAACTCATGTTTTTCTGTAGATTATTTTTTCTATCAGTCTGAAAACCTACTAATACATACCGAGGTTTTTCCAGCTGAGTGCTTGACTTTATAGACCATGTATGTTGCCGTGTTTTTGGTAGAACAGGATATTCGTATAAGTCCCAACTGCGAAACGCAAGATCCAATTCAGATCCGCTCGATATATGATGTAATAGATTCAATCGTTCCGAGTCGGCCACCTTAATGTGTGGCACTCGCCAAGCAACTTTGCTCAAGGTTATTTTCAATTTCTCAGCGGACTCATTGGTATACATAGCATTGCTATCAGTGTTGCTTCTAATAAGAACCAGTTCTTGGTGAACGTTCAACAGCACTTTTTTATAATCTTCGGCAAAACCCAACAGGTATTTTAACGGAACGCAAACATTAAAAAAACCTGAATTTTCATCTATTTGCTTGTAAACGTTAAAAGCAAAACCTCCCATCCCAGCAACGTTCATTTCGTTTGGATTAAAAGATACAAGAGCTTTTAGTGTACTTGTAATACCGGGATTTCTAACACGATCAACAACTTTTCCACCAATTTCATATCGAATCTCTTCGAATAGATGTGCAAATCCATTATTGATAAATTCGGCAGTCTTTGTTGCAGTACCATCTTCTTTCAAAATTTTCCCTTCCAAATAAATACTGGAAAGATGTATTAAGCTAATTAAATCGGCATTTTGAATCGGTATTCTAATGAGATCGTTTGCGGAAAAAACATTAGAAGAGTAGGGTAAGTGTGTAGAGATTTCTGCTTTTACAATAGAATTATCAAACTCGGTTAACTCGGTAATGTTTAAAATATCCATTGTTAATCAAACGAAAACCTAATGCCTCTAAGAATTGTCTGTTTCTAGGTGTTAACTGCTTTAAAGTTGGAGCATAACTGATTGTTGTTGCGACATTTTTTGGTTTTATGCCACTGTTGTTAAATTTAAGACCCATTACTTTGACGTCGTAAGTGAAGTCTTATCGTCACGACCTCTTGTCTGAAATTAACCAGATTTCCATCTTGATCGACTATTTTAAGAGTGATATTATCAATAGTGTTTGTATTTAGAGGCATGTATATAACATTTTGAGGTGTTTCAATTATTTTAAAACCAGGAGCCACGTTTGGAAAGAAGTGATGCACGACATGTGACGAGTCATTGTTACTATATGAACCATGCACTATATTGCATTCAATTTGAATCGTATTCACTCTTAAGATGTCCACTACATGATCTGATATATGAGGAGAATTAATTGCTTTAAGTACCTTTGATCCTTCAAATCCGAGCAATGATCCAATTGAGTTTTTTACATTAAAATCAACATTTTTGTCACATTTAATTATAGACTTTAATGTGTTATTATTAGCAAAAAGATGGAAATGTGCGTTTTTGGGAAGCTTTGCATTGATTACTCTATTGATATCTGAAATTTCATATGAGCCAACTGGAATTTCAATTAAAAAATCGTCCACTTGCAATGCATTATTATTTGCATCAACATTTGGTATTGCATTATAAGTCTCAAAATTTATTAAACCTATCTCATAATTCCCATCTAACCGAATAGCTGGATTATAGTGTGCTTGCAGTACTGATGTTCTGCCCGATAATGTAAATGTATGCATCACTTTGCGTGGTTAATGCTCAAATGAACAAATTACACACTTTTAAGGAAATTTAAACACAACTGCCCACAGTTACTTGTTCCATACGACTGATAGGGTTCATGATTATAGATAATCTTTACATCTTTTCCATTACTTTTAAAATACTTTACCATTTCACTAGTTGGTTTTAAATCACCAAAACTGTCGAAGAAATAAACTACTGGTTTTGTTTTTGGTTTTTGAATTCTTGAATAACATGTCCAGTGAGACCCGGGATTTTCAGTACTATCAAGGTTAATTATACCACGTTCATTTTTTCTAATACGTTTGGGCAAAGAATCACGCATGAACACACCTCGAAAATTTGGTATATCTCTAGCATATCTCTCCAAGTCAATATTTGTTAACGGTTTCGATGACGAAAGGCTTGTTTTCTTTTTTTTAAACCCTCTCCAATCTTTTTATAAGGTTTCAGGAATAGTCCTTTACCAGTTGTCATTGCCTCCATTGCTTTATTGTGACGTTCCAGTTCTCTTTGCTTAGATTTTGCATCTTTGCTCTCATTTACAGTCTTGGCAATTGCAGCAGCTCCACCGGCAAGTGTGCCTAAGGCACTTAACCCAGCAAAAATTGGTAATAATAAAGGTAAAATTCCACCAATTTTAGGTGATTGTATTATTCTTTTCCCCGACTTCCTTTTTCTTATTGACGTTTTAATACCACGTAATGCCATCATTGAACCACCCACCTCAACGGATGTATAACAAATGAATACATTTTAAGAGTACTAGCAAATAAATTATCTTTTCAGTATTGACTTGACCATGAAACTGATCAAGCAAAAGCATTGTCTCAATGTAAATAATTTAGACTTTGTTGAATCGAATAATGTGCGAAAACATGGTGAACTTTTTCCCTCGAGTCTTCGATGTATAGTTTCCGGTTCGTCGGGAGCTGGGAAGACAAATGTAATGATCAATTTGTTAGAAGATTTAAACGGATTACGATATGAAAATGTATACATCTATTCAAAATCTCTTTATCAACCAAAGTATGAGTATCTACGAAAGTTATTCCACCAATTGGCACCAGCAATTGGTTACCATGAGTACTCTGATGATTCTGAAATTGTGCATCCATCTGAAGCAAAAGAGAATTCAATATTTATCTTTGATGATGTAGCATGTCAAAAACAATCTGTTATTCGAGATTTCTTCAGCATGGGTCGTCATAAATCAGTAGACAGTTTCTACCTATGTCAAACTTATGCCCATATTCCAAAGCATTTAATTCGAGACAATGCAAACTTTTTAATCATATTTAAAACCGATGACTTAAATCTCCAACGAATTTTTTCCGATCATGTACATGGTGACGTATCCTTCAAAGTTTTTAAAGAAATGGCATCTTTGTGTTGGGTTGATAAGTATGGCTTTCTGGTGATAGATAAAGATAGTGATTTGGACAAAGGTCGTTATAGAAAAGGATTTCATTTCTATATAAAAACGTCATCATAGTCATCTATAATCAGTCAGTATAGGAAAGCGGTTTTAAGCAGACATTAGTTTTTGAGCGGTTTTTTTACTTGTTTTAAGGTTCTTGAGACGGGTTTAAAGCTGTTTCTATGGTTTTTGAGAAGGTTTCTTTACGGTTTTAGAGTGGTTTTTACGGTTTTGTGAATGGTTCTTTACGGTTTTAGAGTGGTTTTTACGGTTTTGAGAAGGTTTCTTTACGGTTTTAGAGCGGTTTTACGGTTTTGAGAAGGTTTCTTTACGGTTTTAGAGTGGTTTTTACGGTTTTGAGAAGGTTTCTTTACGGTTTTAGAGCGGTTTTTACGGTTTTGAGAAGGTTTCTTTACGGTTTTAGAGCGGTTTTTACGGTTTTGAGAAGGTTTTAGAGTGGTTTTACGGTTTAGTGGTTTAGGTTATGATGAATTCCAAGGAAACAACTATTAGATTAATAAAAGCTAAGAAAAACATAAAAAGAAAATTAGCTGCACTTAAGGCAAATAAGTTGCTGTCTGAAGAACATCTTAAAAGATCTTATAATCCATTAACAGAATCACTGCGAAATATTATTACAAGTATACCCTCCAGTGTCGTAAAAACAGAACAAACTGAACCTGATATAAAAAAAGAAAGCGAAATAACAACTAGAACACCAACTAAGAAAGAATCTCCAATTAAGGAACTACCACCACAAGTTAAGAAAAAGCAACATGGAAGATCTTCACTACCTTTGGAAGAGGATGAAGAATTTATTCTAAATATACCCGCAGAACAAAAGGATGAGTCATTTGAACTTCATGAAAGTACTCCAACATACACTGAAGATTCATTTCGTGTGTATTTAGAACAATTTGCTCCGTTATCTAGACATTACATTAAAGGTTTGATTGAAGACAACGATGATGAATATGACACAGGTCACACAGGCGTTCATCATGATACCGTACTAGATAAGTTTACTTTAGGAAATGCTGAATTACAATTTAATGAGAAGAATGATAATATAGTTGTAAAAGGTAAAGAATATGAGGGCACTCAAGGATTATATGAATTAATCTTCAAGAAAAATCCACAAAATTTCAATTTGAAAGATGAAAATAACTATAAAGAGATTCTCAAGGATACTGGTGCTGCAATGGTAAATTATGACCCAAACAAACCGATTGCTGGAAACCGCTCAAAAAAATATACACAAGTAGTGGCACCAATATTACATGGTAAACATACTTCTACACCGACAAGTTCTCGACCATTTTCTACAAGGTTACGCTCTAGAACTGGTTTTGGTTTAAAGACATACAACGAAAAGCCCGTTGAGTATACATATTGGAACGATGTGAATGAACTTGTAGAGAGATTACGTTTATTGCTTGCCTCTGAAAGTGCTGGAAATGATACTCATACCAATGAAATTCAAAGCATCATTGAAGAGTTGCGAGAAGCGCGCATTATAGTATAAATTCAATTCACAATAGTAAATCATTATTAGTCTCACAATGACCGTAGATAAATTTGGTAGACACATTTCAGCTAAGAGTGAATTATTTGGTTATATGAGGGTGGCCATTCGCGGCACGTATACAATAAACTTTAGAAATGCTAGTCATGATTTTTCATTAGATTGCGGATCAGATGCATACACATTCCCTATAAAAATGGGTGAAATAGAAAGTGCATATGTGTTTCCCATTGATTTGGAGACTCATATAAATATGGGTCGTGGACTTACATCAGATAATCTTAAGGGGTCAATTATTCAACAGGGTGACAAAATAACATTTTCATTTCCCAACGCACCAGCTGTATTAAGTGTACCAAAAATTTCTGGAGCTCCATTATATGCTGAACTAATTGTTAAATATTCAATAAGTAAGTAATGAGCGTAAAACAACAAGTCGTTGATGAACTTCATAAACCGGCTAGAAGGAGATTCAGACGACGTCGTGTCATTTCAAAGGGTCTGTATGATACTATTCAGATTGATTTAATTGAAATGGTGCCTTATGCAAAACAAAATAGTGGATACAAGTATATTTTAATTGCGATTGATGTATTTAGTAAATTTGTTTGGGCTAGTCCTGTTAAGTCTAAGTCTGCTAAAGATGTTACAAACGCTATGAATAAAATTCTTTCTTTGCAAACAAAACCCCCAAGAAACATACAAAGTGATTTAGGAAGGGAGTTCTACAATAAGGACTTTTCGGCATTAATGAAAAAGTTTGGTATAAATCATTACTCAACTTATAGTTCAACGAAAGCATCCGTTGTGGAGCGTGTAAATAGAACATTAAAGTCTATGATGTGGAAAGAATTTAGTATGCAAGGATCATATAAATGGGTAAAATTGTTACCCGAAATTATATCTAAATATAACAATACAATTCACTCAACCATTAGAATGAAACCTGTAAGCGTTGGTGTGCACAATGAAAAGCAGCTATTGAAAACGGTTTACAGCAATATTAAACTAAGCAATTTAATAACAAAATTCAAGAGAAATGATTATGTTAGAATTTCAAAGTATCGCAGTGTATTTTCTAAAGGCTATAACCCAAACTGGAGTAATGAGGTTTTTGTTGTTGACAAGGTTCAGTATACCAACCCTACAACCTACTTGCTTAGAGATGTCAACAATAAACCAATTTTGGGATCGTTTTATGAACAAGAATTACAGAGTACTAAATATCCAGACGTGCAATTGATTGAAAAAGTGTTGCGAAAAAAGGGAAAGAAAATGTATGTCAAGTGGTTGGGACTAGATGAAAAAAGTTGGATAAAACATTCAGATTTAGTGTAAATAATTTAGTATAATGCCGCTAGTAGTTAAGAACACTACATTGGGTAGAGGGATAGTAAATACTCTTATAAACAAATTACCAATAGAGGCACATCTTTTAGGATATAATTATTGTGGGCCAGGGACTTTTTTGAAACAACGTTTGGCTCGTGGTGACAAAGGTGTCAACCCTCTCGATGAATCATGCAAAGAACACGATATTATGTACTCCAAATTCAGTGATCTAGGGAAGAGACATGAAGCTGATAAAGTTTTAGAGGAAGCAGCATGGGAGCGTGTAAAATCACCATCATCATCAGTAGGGGAAAAACTTAATGCCTGGTTGGTCACCAATACAATGAAAGCTAAACGAAAACTTGGTTTTGGATTGAAATTTCCGAAGAAAAGAAGAATGAACCAGAGAAGAAGAAGATGTCAAAGAAAATAAAATTTAATTAAGTATAATATTTTTTGTGAAAATATTTTTTAAATAAATATATCTACACTATATTATGTTTTTTCATTATCCCTATAATTTCCAAATAAAGAGACACAGAATAGTTTTACTAAATATAATTTTATTGTGATTATGTACATATATATATTTTTCAGAGAGGTGGACTGTTCACACCATAGTAGTATCGTTTGGGCCAGATGATTTTTCTGTCCTCCTGATACCACGGCCGCTTACGAATTTCTTCGATTGTTCCTAAGATGAAAGCTTCATCCAAAGTCAGCTTCATTTGTGAGGATGAATTGTTCTTCTTATTCTTCTTCTTCTTCTTTTTCACTAAACATGTTGTTTCGTGTTTTTCTTCTTGTGAAGACGGTGGTGTCTCCGGTGGTGTTGGAGGGAGGGCGATTACCCCTTTAGCAGCCAGTTGCTCGACTAACTCGTCAACGTTTAATGATTCTGGAATTGGCTCGCCCGACAGTAGACGAAGGTTTGGATAGTACTTGCTCATTGTATGACTCTTTTGGTTTCAAGATATACTCAGTAACCATGAAGAGACTGACTATATTATATATATTTCACCCCTCCACTTTTATTTGATAAAAATATTACTAAAATGTCTTCTCACACGGGAAATGCAAAGTTCTCACGTATTTTCTAATTGGAATGCACGTGCAATCTACGTACCAATTATTTTAAGAAAAAATAGACAAGATATTAGAGTTGCCTATCGGTTTACGCAATACACTAATCGCATTGCAATAAAATTTGCATTTCGAAGCGATGGCCGGTCAGGTAGAGGTTCCCAAGGTTAACGCGCTATTTATAAATCTGCTTGCAGGTACGGACTTGCAACAGGGGCGGCTCTTTTCAATTATTTTTAAATTTTTTTTGGTATATTAGGTATCTCATGTGGTCTAGTACTGACATTTTTGGGTTGGTCTAGACTTCCCATTTTTGACATTTTGCTCTAAAGCCATGATGGTCTAGAAGCGTAGATGGTCTAGAAGTATCTCTCGAATTTTTTACATTAGGTTGGGTTGGTCTAGTCTTCCCATTTTTCACATTTTGCTCGAAGCACCAAAGGTCTAGAAGTATCTCTGGAATTTTTAACATTAGGTTGGGTTGGTCTAGTCTTCCCCTTTTTGACATATTGCTCTAAAGGTCTAGAAGCGCAGATGGTCTAGAAGTATCTCTGGTACACTACTACTAGGTATTAGTAGTAGTGTACCAGAGATACTTCTAGACCATCTGCGCTTCTAGACCTTTAGAGCAATATGTCAAAAAGGGGAAGACTAGACCAACCCAACCTAATGTTAAAAATTCCAGAGATACTTCTAGACCTTTGGTGCTTCGAGCAAAATGTGAAAAATGGGAAGACTAGACCAACCCAACCTAATGTAAAAAATTCGAGAGATACTTCTAGACCATCTACGCTTCTAGACCATCATGGCTTTAGAGCAAAATGTCAAAAATGGGAAGTCTAGACCAACCCAAAAATGTCAGTACTAGACCACATGAGATACCTAATATACCAAAAAAAAATTAAAAATAATTGAAAAGAGCCGCCCCTGTTGCAAGTCCGTACCTGCAAGCAGATTTATAAATAGCGCGTTAACCTTGGGAACCTCTACCTGACCGGCCATCGCTTCGAAATGCAAATTTTATTGCAATGCGATTAGTGTATTGCGTAAACCGATAGGCAACTCTAATATCGTACCTGCAAGCAGATTTATAAATAGCGCGTTAACCTTGGGAACCTCTACCTGACCGGCCATCGCTCCGTCATGCAAATTTTATTGCAATGCAATATCAATTACTGCGTAATCCGATGGGCAACTCTAATTTCCTGTCTATTTTTGCTTAAAATAATTGGTACGTAGTTTGCACGTGCATTCCAATTAGAAAATACGTGAGAACTTTGTATCTAATAGCATTCCTTGTCTGTTTTAAACGATTTCTTGTACATCAGCATATTTTTAACAAGATTCACTACAAGTCACTGCTTGTTTGTTTCCAATACTTTCGGTTTTAAAAGTGAAATCATAAAAATCTTGCTATCATTTTTAGTAATATTTTTATCATATACAAGTGGCGGGGTGAAATATATAAAATGAAACCACAACCTGGGATTCATAGTACATCTTGAAATCACTTGGGGTATACTGAAGAATAAATTGTCTATTGAATAAAATCAGTGCAACACCCGTCATCATCATCATGGAACGTTCTTGGTACCCGTATGATGAATTACTTGATACTAGTTGTGATATTCCACCACCACCACCAGCACCAGTCGCACCAATAATTCCACCACAATTTTTGGTACAAGAGTTGCACGACAAATTGTTAAAAAGCACTCAGGAAAATACATCAACTCAATCAGGTTCTTGGGACTCATATGATGAATTACTTTCTGTAGACATGAGTTGTGATATTCTACCAGTTGCACCCATAATTCCACCAAAACATTCAATACAGGAGTTGTACCAACAATTGTTAAAAAGTAAAATAAACTTATCCGGTGTTCAGGAAAATACATCAACTCAATCAGATAAGACGAAGAAGAAGATGAAGAGAATAACTTTACGACATTTAACAATTGGGGAAAGATATCCAGTGTCGAAGACAAGAAGAATGAATTCTACTAGAAATGTAATTTGTTCTCTTCTTGATAAAAAACTAGTGATACCTAGAAATATAGGAGACACCATTTCCGACGAATTGATAAAGCATCTCAACAACACTCATTCTCAAATGGAATTAATATACCATGGTGAGAAAGAACAACCCATAGAATTTCGTAAAGCTTTAACATAAATATGAACACAGTAATTATGAACACAATTATTCTAATAAAAGCTTATATATTAAACAGTACTTGTGTTTTATTTTAATTTAAGGGGAGTGTTTCCACACATAGCAATTTATCTCATCATTTTTTTCTACAATGGATAGTACTTATAGTCAAATTAACAATTTATACATGCATTCAGTGAATAATTACAATCTTGACAAGTCACAACTTGTTCCCCGTTGCTTGTTTTAAAAATGAAATCAGTACGTTTCAATTCAAACGTTGAGTATTATTATATGGAAGACCCTCATGGTTTATATAAAACAGCAAGAAATGGTTCTATATGGACAACGGAAGCAATAGATAGAATGAGATTTAAAGATCGCATACAAATGCTTGCGCCGTTATTGAATTCAGTGCTCATAAAAATGGTAAATAGAATCAAGGCAAAGAAGGAATAATTGCTAGTGCATTAGATGCAACTAGAGACTAAATGGTAGGGGGTAATAGACGTGTAGTGGGATATGCAATATAAATATGAGCTCAAAGTTGGTACTTTCAGTATAATCCTTCCAGCATCTTGTGAACAAGTTCAAAGTAATCATGAGTTGTTTAAATACTCTTAATAATTGTTCCCAAGGTTTCAAGAAAGTTGCAGATCTTGAAGTCAACAAGAAATATAAAATCGTGAAAATGTCATCTATAAACACAAAGTATGGATTAGCAATTTTGGTTAATCTAGAAGACATCGGGGATGTTATTCTGCCAAAAAGATTTTCCGAATTATTTGATAAAATCGATCAGCTAAATGCTGATTTTGAAACAAAAATAATTCACTTGGAAGTTCAACCAGCAATTGGAAAATATGTTCCAATTGAATTTTCAGAGTAGCAGACCTGAGCAAGCATTGTTTAAATGTAAGTATAACTTTATTTTTTCAATAATCTCTATTATTTACAGGAGAGCCTCTCTCAAGCGGAAGATACAGACTCTAAGAAACAGCATTCGACTTCAAATTCGCTTGAACAAGAACATCATCGCTTTAATGAAATTAAATATTTAAATGTTTATTTTAATTACTGATTTAAACAAATAAATGCTTTATAGTACTTCTAGTTGTATCATTTTCCCTAGTCCTGGTACAGAACCATCACTACACTCCTTGTTATTAAGCTGTAAGCAAAAGCCATCTCTACATTCAAACCAGTCTAGAAGAGTGGGAATAATGCTATATATCCAACCTGTAAGAGGGTTCTTTGGCTAGTCAGTCACTGGTGCTTCTATATTCCAACAACATGTTCGCCGAAGTAACTGATCAAATCGTAGCAAACCTACAGAAAAGCTGTGCCTTAGTCAAAACTCAAGAGGAGTTAAAAAGATTCATTAAACATATTAATAAGAATATCTTAATAATATCTCGTGCAATTAAGAGTGGACAGTTTCAAAAAGTGCAACCTAAACTTGAAAGTAATCTATCTTTGTTAAAGTGTTTTAAAGAGCAGTTGAAGGAAAAGAAGAACAGAAGAGAAAAACGTGGGAAAGTACGTGGAGTGTGCTGGCAAGATGTAGCTTCTTGCTTTTCAAGTCGTATGTGTACAGGTATCATTGCTAACTTAAAGTTCAAAGATCCAAAGCAGTTCTTGAGGTATGCATTCCGAAGTTTTTCAATTAAAATTAAAAAACATTTGAAGAAATCATTATTAAAAGTTAATACGATATTTTATGCAAAATTTTTCCTTCCGTCCAAAAACATCATAGAAATAAAATCATTCAACACTCGAAATTCCATAATCGATCAAACAACAAATTTAAAGAAATTCTATGATGAAAATGTACTGAACAAACATTTATTAAAGCTGTCAGAATTTTCTGAAATGGGAAGTGGATGGAGCTTATTAGAAATTTTATATATTAAAGTTAACATAAATTATTATGAACCTTTCAGAGTAGGTTCATATATCAAACTACCATTGGATATACAACGTAAGAAAGCTGTAATAAATATAAAAAACTCTGATAATTTTTGCATTCTATACTGTTTATCAGCAGCTTTACATCCTGCAAAAGACCATGTAGACAGAGTTTCGTCTTACCCTCATTTTTCTACTGTACTAAAATATGAGGGTGTTAACTTTCCAATTTCAATGCAAGACATTGATAAACTTGAAGTTCAAAATGACATCAATATAAATGTTTATGCATTAGAAAAGAAACGTAATAGTGATGTAGAAAAGCATAATGTTAAGGCGTATCGAATTAGTAATTTTAACTCTGAAAAACATATTGATTTATTACTAATTCAAAAAGGAGAGAACAAACATTTCACATTGATAAAAAATATTTCTCGTTTAGTTCGAGCTCAAATTACAAAGCATAACCATAAAACTTTCATTTGTAAGAGATGTTTAAAACACTTCAACACCGAACTGGTGTTGATCAAACATTCCGAGAATTGTGGTAATATAACACCAAAATTGGTAATGCCTAGTGATAATGAGAAATTTATATCATTTAAAAATTACTCAAACAAAGAAAAAGTACCATTTATTATTTATGCAGATTTTGAATGCTTATTGCAGAAAACAGACAATCACATTGAACAACAAAAACATGTTCCTATGAGTGCAGCTTATTATTTGAAATGTAGTTTCAATAATTCACTATCAAAGTATAATTCTTATAGAGGTACTGATTGTGTAAATTGGTTTATTACAGAGTTGTATAATATTGTCAAAACCATCGAACCATACTATTCCACGGTGGTTCCTATGAATAAATTAACAACGGAAGATATACATCGATATTTAACTGCTACAGTGTGTCACATTTGTGAACAAAAATTTAATATGTTTGACAAACGTGTTATGGATCATAGTCATCTGAGTGGGGAATTTCGCTCTGCTAGTCACCATAGTTGTAATTTAAATTATAAAATAAATCATCAGGTACCCGTAGTGTTTCACAATTTGAGTGGTTATGATGCCCATTTATTTATTATTGAATTAGCAAGAATCATAGATGGTAGAATATCGCTTCTACCTATCAATAAAGAAAAATATATAGCCTTCTATAAAAATATCACTGGTTCCAAATTAATTCTAAAATTTATAGACTCATTTCGATTCATGTCAGATAGCTTGGAAAAATTAGCATTGTATCTTGACAACGAACACAAACACATCACAAGATCCCACTGCAATAGTTTAGAGGAATTTAAACTGTTGACACGGAAAGGTGTCTATCCTTATGACTATATAGATAGTTGGGAAAAATTGAATGAAACTGAACTTCCTCCAGAATCAGCCTTTTACAGTCTGTTACACGAAAAACACATATCACACGAAGATTATCAACATGCACAATTGATCTGGAAATATTTTAATATTAAAGATTTAGGGGAATATTCAGATATGTATTTAAAAACAGATGTATTACTATTAGCCGATATATTTGAAAATTTTCGTGAAAGTTGTATGAAAACTTATGGTCTTGATCCAGCTCATTACGTGTCACTACCCGGTTATTCCTGGGATTGTTTATTAAAGTACACATCAATTAAAATTGAGTTATTAACTGATTATGAAATGATGACATTTATTGAGAATGGCATTAGAGGTGGAGTATCACAGGTCTGTAATAGATATGCGAAAGCAAATAATAAATACTTAAAGGATTATGATCCCTCAAAACCAGATTCTTATTTAATATACTTTGATATAAACAATCTATACGGTGCAGCAATGTCCGCATATCTGCCTTATGGTAATTTTAAATGGGTGGATCCTGTAGAAGTTGATTTAAATCATATTTTAACCTTAAATAAAAATTCAGATGATGGATACATACTAGAAGTTGATCTAGAGTATCCAGAAAATCTTTTCGAACATCATAAAGACTTTCCATTATGTCCAGAGAAATTAATAACTCCAACTGCTAAGAATGAAAAGCTAGTTACAACCTTTTATCCAAAATTAAATTATGTTGTGCATTACAGAAATTTACAATTATATGTAAACTTGGGTATTATTGTAAAGAATGTACATAGAATTTTACAATTTTCTCAGTCCGCATGGATGAAACCTTATATAGATCTGAATACTAAACTTAGAGCAAATGCAAAGAATAATTTTGAAAAAAACCTATTCAAGCTCGCCGTGAACAGCATCTACGGTAAGACAATGCAAAACGTTAGAAAATACAAAGAAGTTAAATTAGTTTCCCAGTGGGAGGGTCGTTATGGAGCAAATGCTCTAATTGCTAATCCTCGATTTCATAGCTCGACAATATTCGACCACGAACATGGAATAGTTATTATTGAAATGGATAAAGAAAAGGTAAAATTTGACAAACCCATTTATGTAGGGTTTTGTGTCCTGGACATATCAAAAACTTTTGTATATGATTTTCACTATAATTACATTAAAAAAGAACTTGGATCGAAAGCCAAATTATTATACACTGACACAGACTCGTTAATATACGATTTACAAGTTGATGTATATGAAATGATGAAACGTGATATTCATCGATATGACACATCTGACTATTCAGAGGATAACATATATAAAATACCTAGAGTTAACAAAAAACAACTAGGAATCATGAAAGACGAATTAAACGGTTTAGTGCTCGTAGAATTCATTGGGTTGAAAAGTAAGCTTTATAGCTATCGAACAGCTGAACAAGAAAAGAAAACATGCAAGGGTGTTACCAAAACTGCACTTAGATCGATAACATTCAATGATTACCTAAAATGCTTAAATAATAGGGATACATTTACAACACGACAAAGATTGTTTAGGTCAAAAAAACACGCAATTTCCACTGTAGAAATTTATAAATCGAGTCTGACACCTTACGATGACAAACGAAATGTAAATTACTTTACAAACGAATCGGTTCCGTGGGGATATAAAGTGGTGGGCACTAGTTTGTGAGCGTAAGGAACCTTTAGTCATCATTTCACTTTTCGTTGGTCAGGATGTGTGACTATTTCGAAGTGCAGTGTGATGTTTTTCGAAGCCTCAAAGGTACATACACATCATATTTAAAGAAATTCATATCTGAAAATAATGCACAGGCTGTAGAATATTTGCTGAACAAGATTCTGGTACCTGAAGAACTGCTAAGCTATAGATATTTATATAATGCATCCGATGAAATTCTCAACCTTCTTGTAGAATCAAAACGACAATTTGATGAAATCGTTGAAAGTGCATTACATTTAATTGGTAAAAAAGAGTGCTCGGATGAAATGGATTTTGATTGCATAACTTCAATATCTAAAGAGATTGATTGTAAGTATTCAGATGAAAATTACAAAACGTTTATTCTTTTAAATCTGTTAAGCAATCAAGGAACTAAGAAACCGTATTCCGTTAGCAACATTGTTTGCAATTATAAAAATTTGCGATACTATTACGATAAAATTATTTGTGATGGTTTGTATTACGCCAACAAAGATTTTGTTTTAAAATTATTAAACATTGTTGAAAATAATTGGAATATCAGCTGGAAATTTCGATTTGAGCCAATGTCTCGTCAAAGTCATAAACAAATAATGCGTTGGATTCTAGATAATTTACAGAAAGGTGACAAAGGACAGCGCGTCGGATGGGAGACCGGACCAGATTCGGGAGTGTGGCCCTCTACAAACTTACAGGATTATTTGAATACATTAAATATAATTGATAAATATACATATTTGAATTTGTAATTTTATATACTTACCTTAATAAACTCATTTAAAAAAATCATGTTGGCTTTTATTTTTTGTTTACTATTTCAGCAAATCCTTGATAGGTAAGTAACGTGACAGAAACACAGAGGTAAGTTTAAGATTATTTATTAAAAAAAATACATAAAAAGATACATTTTAATTAAAAATAATTTTCATTCCAATGATTGAGATTTTCGTCACTGCCCTCATCTTGCTGCTTTTGTTGTTGTTGTTGTTGTTGTTGTTGAAGTCGAACTTTTCGAAGCTGTGTTGCTACGTCCAATAAATTTTCATCAATATTCATTCTATTTAACCATTCCGCTTGTAGAGATAATATAGAATTTAAAGGATCACTGGTGTTGGTAAGACACTCGGCCAACTTTAAGAGATCATCTACACTGAGAGATACAAGAGCACCATATGAAGTCATGTAGTACAGCCACATCTTGAATACAACTAGTTAAATAAATTAATATGAGTGGTTTTATATGAAAGAACCAACAAATCACGAATAAGATGTGCATTTTGATATGCGCACGATAAATTATTATTTATATGCTTACCACAATGATACTTATTTTCCTTTTTTAATGAGAGCAACGACGGGCAACCGATGTCTTCAACGTTCATAATAGAAAAATCAGGTAATATCTTTTCTAACCATCGCTTCTTTTGCAGTCCCTTGACAATTATTTGAGATTTTTTATGAATTCCAGATTGTAGCAATAGAGATGACAAGTTGGTATATTCCTCTTCGTCATTTTTGTTTTTTTCCCATATTAGACCATGTACATGGGAAGTTAAATAGTTCGCTTGGCGTTGTAATGATTTCTCTAAGTGTTCAAACTTTATACAGAATTTAAAAAAAATATGTATCTCTGAAGAACAAGATTCAACAGGCAACAATGTTAATTCTTTGCAAATAAAATCACTGTCTTTGTATTGAAAACCTTGCACATCTACTATAAATGACATAATGATAGTCAATATTAAACTGAATGTAATATATAGTATTGTTAGAGAGACCGCACGTTTCCAGTGAGGGGAGTGTACTTTAAAAGACGATCATGCAGAATGAGACAGTACAGAGAAGTGTTGTCCGGAATGTCTTCACTTGTCTCAAATTCTAACCGAATGTCAACTGTACCAGTATTTAAAATTTCACTTTGTCTGGAACAATCTATCACTATTATTGTGTGTTCTTTAATGAACTGATCTAGCGATAGTAAAGGTTCGTTCGCCTTACCATAGTATGAAGCTTGAAATTTAGAGTACATCTCATATAGGAGAATACACTGTTTCTGTTTAAAATTAGACTTTACCGATTCATAGGGATATTGCTCACTGTTGAGAAATAGTCTAACATCAGTTAAATTACAGTGATCAAACAAACTCATGTTTTTCTGTAGATTATTTTTTCTATCAGTCTGAAAACCTACTAATACATACCGAGGTTTTTCCAGCTGAGTGCTTGACTTTATAGACCATGTATGTTGCCGTGTTTTTGGTAGAACAGGATATTCGTATAAGTCCCAACTGCGAAACGCAAGATCCAATTCAGATCCGCTCGATATATGATGTAATAGATTCAATCGTTCCGAGTCGGCCACCTTAATGTGTGGCACTCGCCAAGCAACTTTGCTCAAGGTTATTTTCAATTTCTCAGCGGACTCATTGGTATACATAGCATTGCTATCAGTGTTGCTTCTAATAAGAACCAGTTCTTGGTGAACGTTCAACAGCACTTTTTTATAATCTTCGGCAAAACCCAACAGGTATTTTAACGGAACGCAAACATTAAAAAAACCTGAATTTTCATCTATTTGCTTGTAAACGTTAAAAGCAAAACCTCCCATCCCAGCAACGTTCATTTCGTTTGGATTAAAAGATACAAGAGCTTTTAGTGTACTTGTAATACCGGGATTTCTAACACGATCAACAACTTTTCCACCAATTTCATATCGAATCTCTTCGAATAGATGTGCAAATCCATTATTGATAAATTCGGCAGTCTTTGTTGCAGTACCATCTTCTTTCAAAATTTTCCCTTCCAAATAAATACTGGAAAGATGTATTAAGCTAATTAAATCGGCATTTTGAATCGGTATTCTAATGAGATCGTTTGCGGAAAAAACATTAGAAGAGTAGGGTAAGTGTGTAGAGATTTCTGCTTTTACAATAGAATTATCAAACTCGGTTAACTCGGTAATGTTTAAAATATCCATTGTTAATCAAACGAAAACCTAATGCCTCTAAGAATTGTCTGTTTCTAGGTGTTAACTGCTTTAAAGTTGGAGCATAACTGATTGTTGTTGCGACATTTTTTGGTTTTATGCCACTGTTGTTAAATTTAAGACCCATTACTTTGACGTCGTAAGTGAAGTCTTATCGTCACGACCTCTTGTCTGAAATTAACCAGATTTCCATCTTGATCGACTATTTTAAGAGTGATATTATCAATAGTGTTTGTATTTAGAGGCATGTATATAACATTTTGAGGTGTTTCAATTATTTTAAAACCAGGAGCCACGTTTGGAAAGAAGTGATGCACGACATGTGACGAGTCATTGTTACTATATGAACCATGCACTATATTGCATTCAATTTGAATCGTATTCACTCTTAAGATGTCCACTACATGATCTGATATATGAGGAGAATTAATTGCTTTAAGTACCTTTGATCCTTCAAATCCGAGCAATGATCCAATTGAGTTTTTTACATTAAAATCAACATTTTTGTCACATTTAATTATAGACTTTAATGTGTTATTATTAGCAAAAAGATGGAAATGTGCGTTTTTGGGAAGCTTTGCATTGATTACTCTATTGATATCTGAAATTTCATATGAGCCAACTGGAATTTCAATTAAAAAATCGTCCACTTGCAATGCATTATTATTTGCATCAACATTTGGTATTGCATTATAAGTCTCAAAATTTATTAAACCTATCTCATAATTCCCATCTAACCGAATAGCTGGATTATAGTGTGCTTGCAGTACTGATGTTCTGCCCGATAATGTAAATGTATGCATCACTTTGCGTGGTTAATGCTCAAATGAACAAATTACACACTTTTAAGGAAATTTAAACACAACTGCCCACAGTTACTTGTTCCATACGACTGATAGGGTTCATGATTATAGATAATCTTTACATCTTTTCCATTACTTTTAAAATACTTTACCATTTCACTAGTTGGTTTTAAATCACCAAAACTGTCGAAGAAATAAACTACTGGTTTTGTTTTTGGTTTTTGAATTCTTGAATAACATGTCCAGTGAGACCCGGGATTTTCAGTACTATCAAGGTTAATTATACCACGTTCATTTTTTCTAATACGTTTGGGCAAAGAATCACGCATGAACACACCTCGAAAATTTGGTATATCTCTAGCATATCTCTCCAAGTCAATATTTGTTAACGGTTTCGATGACGAAAGGCTTGTTTTCTTTTTTTTAAACCCTCTCCAATCTTTTTATAAGGTTTCAGGAATAGTCCTTTACCAGTTGTCATTGCCTCCATTGCTTTATTGTGACGTTCCAGTTCTCTTTGCTTAGATTTTGCATCTTTGCTCTCATTTACAGTCTTGGCAATTGCAGCAGCTCCACCGGCAAGTGTGCCTAAGGCACTTAACCCAGCAAAAATTGGTAATAATAAAGGTAAAATTCCACCAATTTTAGGTGATTGTATTATTCTTTTCCCCGACTTCCTTTTTCTTATTGACGTTTTAATACCACGTAATGCCATCATTGAACCACCCACCTCAACGGATGTATAACAAATGAATACATTTTAAGAGTACTAGCAAATAAATTATCTTTTCAGTATTGACTTGACCATGAAACTGATCAAGCAAAAGCATTGTCTCAATGTAAATAATTTAGACTTTGTTGAATCGAATAATGTGCGAAAACATGGTGAACTTTTTCCCTCGAGTCTTCGATGTATAGTTTCCGGTTCGTCGGGAGCTGGGAAGACAAATGTAATGATCAATTTGTTAGAAGATTTAAACGGATTACGATATGAAAATGTATACATCTATTCAAAATCTCTTTATCAACCAAAGTATGAGTATCTACGAAAGTTATTCCACCAATTGGCACCAGCAATTGGTTACCATGAGTACTCTGATGATTCTGAAATTGTGCATCCATCTGAAGCAAAAGAGAATTCAATATTTATCTTTGATGATGTAGCATGTCAAAAACAATCTGTTATTCGAGATTTCTTCAGCATGGGTCGTCATAAATCAGTAGACAGTTTCTACCTATGTCAAACTTATGCCCATATTCCAAAGCATTTAATTCGAGACAATGCAAACTTTTTAATCATATTTAAAACCGATGACTTAAATCTCCAACGAATTTTTTCCGATCATGTACATGGTGACGTATCCTTCAAAGTTTTTAAAGAAATGGCATCTTTGTGTTGGGTTGATAAGTATGGCTTTCTGGTGATAGATAAAGATAGTGATTTGGACAAAGGTCGTTATAGAAAAGGATTTCATTTCTATATAAAAACGTCATCATAGTCATCTATAATCAGTCAGTATAGGAAAGCGGTTTTAAGCAGACATTAGTTTTTGAGCGGTTTTTTTACTTGTTTTAAGGTTCTTGAGACGGGTTTAAAGCTGTTTCTATGGTTTTTGAGAAGGTTTCTTTACGGTTTTAGAGTGGTTTTTACGGTTTTGTGAATGGTTCTTTACGGTTTTAGAGTGGTTTTTACGGTTTTGAGAAGGTTTCTTTACGGTTTTAGAGCGGTTTTACGGTTTTGAGAAGGTTTCTTTACGGTTTTAGAGTGGTTTTTACGGTTTTGAGAAGGTTTCTTTACGGTTTTAGAGCGGTTTTTACGGTTTTGAGAAGGTTTCTTTACGGTTTTAGAGCGGTTTTTACGGTTTTGAGAAGGTTTTAGAGTGGTTTTACGGTTTAGTGGTTTAGGTTATGATGAATTCCAAGGAAACAACTATTAGATTAATAAAAGCTAAGAAAAACATAAAAAGAAAATTAGCTGCACTTAAGGCAAATAAGTTGCTGTCTGAAGAACATCTTAAAAGATCTTATAATCCATTAACAGAATCACTGCGAAATATTATTACAAGTATACCCTCCAGTGTCGTAAAAACAGAACAAACTGAACCTGATATAAAAAAAGAAAGCGAAATAACAACTAGAACACCAACTAAGAAAGAATCTCCAATTAAGGAACTACCACCACAAGTTAAGAAAAAGCAACATGGAAGATCTTCACTACCTTTGGAAGAGGATGAAGAATTTATTCTAAATATACCCGCAGAACAAAAGGATGAGTCATTTGAACTTCATGAAAGTACTCCAACATACACTGAAGATTCATTTCGTGTGTATTTAGAACAATTTGCTCCGTTATCTAGACATTACATTAAAGGTTTGATTGAAGACAACGATGATGAATATGACACAGGTCACACAGGCGTTCATCATGATACCGTACTAGATAAGTTTACTTTAGGAAATGCTGAATTACAATTTAATGAGAAGAATGATAATATAGTTGTAAAAGGTAAAGAATATGAGGGCACTCAAGGATTATATGAATTAATCTTCAAGAAAAATCCACAAAATTTCAATTTGAAAGATGAAAATAACTATAAAGAGATTCTCAAGGATACTGGTGCTGCAATGGTAAATTATGACCCAAACAAACCGATTGCTGGAAACCGCTCAAAAAAATATACACAAGTAGTGGCACCAATATTACATGGTAAACATACTTCTACACCGACAAGTTCTCGACCATTTTCTACAAGGTTACGCTCTAGAACTGGTTTTGGTTTAAAGACATACAACGAAAAGCCCGTTGAGTATACATATTGGAACGATGTGAATGAACTTGTAGAGAGATTACGTTTATTGCTTGCCTCTGAAAGTGCTGGAAATGATACTCATACCAATGAAATTCAAAGCATCATTGAAGAGTTGCGAGAAGCGCGCATTATAGTATAAATTCAATTCACAATAGTAAATCATTATTAGTCTCACAATGACCGTAGATAAATTTGGTAGACACATTTCAGCTAAGAGTGAATTATTTGGTTATATGAGGGTGGCCATTCGCGGCACGTATACAATAAACTTTAGAAATGCTAGTCATGATTTTTCATTAGATTGCGGATCAGATGCATACACATTCCCTATAAAAATGGGTGAAATAGAAAGTGCATATGTGTTTCCCATTGATTTGGAGACTCATATAAATATGGGTCGTGGACTTACATCAGATAATCTTAAGGGGTCAATTATTCAACAGGGTGACAAAATAACATTTTCATTTCCCAACGCACCAGCTGTATTAAGTGTACCAAAAATTTCTGGAGCTCCATTATATGCTGAACTAATTGTTAAATATTCAATAAGTAAGTAATGAGCGTAAAACAACAAGTCGTTGATGAACTTCATAAACCGGCTAGAAGGAGATTCAGACGACGTCGTGTCATTTCAAAGGGTCTGTATGATACTATTCAGATTGATTTAATTGAAATGGTGCCTTATGCAAAACAAAATAGTGGATACAAGTATATTTTAATTGCGATTGATGTATTTAGTAAATTTGTTTGGGCTAGTCCTGTTAAGTCTAAGTCTGCTAAAGATGTTACAAACGCTATGAATAAAATTCTTTCTTTGCAAACAAAACCCCCAAGAAACATACAAAGTGATTTAGGAAAGGAGTTCTACAATAAGGACTTTTCGGCATTAATGAAAAAGTTTGGTATAAATCATTACTCAACTTATAGTTCAACGAAAGCATCCGTTGTGGAGCGTGTAAATAGAACATTAAAGTCTATGATGTGGAAAGAATTTAGTATGCAAGGATCATATAAATGGGTAAAATTGTTACCCGAAATTATATCTAAATATAACAATACAATTCACTCAACCATTAGAATGAAACCTGTAAGCGTTGGTGTGCACAATGAAAAGCAGCTATTGAAAACGGTTTACAGCAATATTAAACTAAGCAATTTAATAACAAAATTCAAGAGAAATGATTATGTTAGAATTTCAAAGTATCGCAGTGTATTTTCTAAAGGCTATAACCCAAACTGGAGTAATGAGGTTTTTGTTGTTGACAAGGTTCAGTATACCAACCCTACAACCTACTTGCTTAGAGATGTCAACAATAAACCAATTTTGGGATCGTTTTATGAACAAGAATTACAGAGTACTAAATATCCAGACGTGCAATTGATTGAAAAAGTGTTGCGAAAAAAGGGAAAGAAAATGTATGTCAAGTGGTTGGGACTAGATGAAAAAAGTTGGATAAAACATTCAGATTTAGTGTAAATAATTTAGTATAATGCCGCTAGTAGTTAAGAACACTACATTGGGTAGAGGGATAGTAAATACTCTTATAAACAAATTACCAATAGAGGCACATCTTTTAGGATATAATTATTGTGGGCCAGGGACTTTTTTGAAACAACGTTTGGCTCGTGGTGACAAAGGTGTCAACCCTCTCGATGAATCATGCAAAGAACACGATATTATGTACTCCAAATTCAGTGATCTAGGGAAGAGACATGAAGCTGATAAAGTTTTAGAGGAAGCAGCATGGGAGCGTGTAAAATCACCATCATCATCAGTAGGGGAAAAACTTAATGCCTGGTTGGTCACCAATACAATGAAAGCTAAACGAAAACTTGGTTTTGGATTGAAATTTCCGAAGAAAAGAAGAATGAACCAGAGAAGAAGAAGATGTCAAAGAAAATAAAATT
This sequence comes from Aphodius granarius, assembly GCA_963971325.1. NCBI lineage: Eukaryota > Metazoa > Arthropoda > Insecta > Coleoptera > Scarabaeidae > Aphodius > Aphodius granarius. Next base: position 20,054,374 of record OZ020224.1, on the reverse strand, counting down.
TAATTAAGTATAATATTTTTTGTGAAAATATTTTTTAAATAAATATATCTACACTATATTATGTTTTTTCATTATCCCTATAATTTCCAAATAAAGAGACACAGAATAGTTTTACTAAATATAATTTTATTGTGATTATGTACATATATATATTTTTCAGAGAGGTGGACTGTTCACACCATAGTAGTATCGTTTGGGCCAGATGATTTTTCTGTCCTCCTGATACCACGGCCGCTTACGAATTTCTTCGATTGTTCCTAAGATGAAAGCTTCATCCAAAGTCAGCTTCATTTGTGAGGATGAATTGTTCTTCTTATTCTTCTTCTTCTTCTTTTTCACTAAACATGTTGTTTCGTGTTTTTCTTCTTGTGAAGACGGTGGTGTCTCCGGTGGTGTTGGAGGGAGGGCGATTACCCCTTTAGCAGCCAGTTGCTCGACTAACTCGTCAACGTTTAATGATTCTGGAATTGGCTCGCCCGACAGTAGACGAAGGTTTGGATAGTACTTGCTCATTGTATGACTCTTTTGGTTTCAAGATATACTCAGTAACCATGAAGAGACTGACTATATTATATATATTTCACCCCTCCACTTTTATTTGATAAAAATATTACTAAAATGTCTTCTCACACGGGAAATGCAAAGTTCTCACGTATTTTCTAATTGGAATGCACGTGCAATCTACGTACCAATTATTTTAAGAAAAAATAGACAAGATATTAGAGTTGCCTATCGGTTTACGCAATACACTAATCGCATTGCAATAAAATTTGCATTTCGAAGCGATGGCCGGTCAGGTAGAGGTTCCCAAGGTTAACGCGCTATTTATAAATCTGCTTGCAGGTACGGACTTGCAACAGGGGCGGCTCTTTTCAATTATTTTTAAATTTTTTTTGGTATATTAGGTATCTCATGTGGTCTAGTACTGACATTTTTGGGTTGGTCTAGACTTCCCATTTTTGACATTTTGCTCTAAAGCCATGATGGTCTAGAAGCGTAGATGGTCTAGAAGTATCTCTCGAATTTTTTACATTAGGTTGGGTTGGTCTAGTCTTCCCATTTTTCACATTTTGCTCGAAGCACCAAAGGTCTAGAAGTATCTCTGGAATTTTTAACATTAGGTTGGGTTGGTCTAGTCTTCCCCTTTTTGACATATTGCTCTAAAGGTCTAGAAGCGCAGATGGTCTAGAAGTATCTCTGGTACACTACTCGGAAGGAATATTACTATTCGTAAAATATTTTTTTAACCACATTGGCCAAACCAAAATGAACATATTCTCCACTGGAAATGGAAGAGATGCTGATGTTCGAACCTTTGCTTGTTTGCAACAATGTTCTTGCAACAGCGGGTAATTCAGCATGGCCATTTACTCTCAATATTTTCAATAATGCATCTGCACATACATGTGACATTAAAGTGCAACATCCAAGTACGCAGCTCATCTATTAAAGGCGGATGACTTATTACTTGCTCATCTGCCGACAGATCTTCAAGACTCATCAGATGAATCACTATCACTTGAATTTGTAATTTTACTGAACTCTTCATCAGTAAATTCTTCATTACTGTTCGAGTGTTCTTCAGCTAATTTGTAATATTTCTGAACTCTTCATCAGTAAATTCTACATTACTGTTTGAGTGTTCTTCAGCTACCAAAAAAATATCACTTGTGGACGCTTGTGCAGCATTCATAACCCGTGTAAAATGCAAATGCAAGTAAAAATGCATCACGTGCACATTTATTAATAACTCTTAGTTTTTGTCTTGATGATAGTTCAGAAAAATGCTTTGATGTGTTGTTGCATTTTCAATCCATTATAATCCGGTATTTTTATTAATTAAAAGTAAAATAGATCAAATGCACACGTTAAGGTGAGACCAGACTGAGCAAACATTTGTTGAGCAACAGTTGGGCAACACAGTTGGTCAACAGTTGCGCAACTGTTCGCCAACAATTGGCCAACTGTTGAGCAGCAGTTGCTCAACTGTTGAACAACAGTTGCTCAACTGTTGAATAACAGTTGGGCAACTGTTGACCTTCATAGTTGGTGTTCGCTTACATGCCAAAAATGAACGACGACGACGATCTTTTACTTGCGTGGAGTGCGTTTTTATTAATAAAAAACAAAATCCGAATAAACCGTAAAAAGCGGAGGTGGTGGCAAAGGACTCTCTATGGCAACAGAAATCGACAATTTTTAACAGAACTTACATTGGAGGATCAAATGTTGTTTAAGAACTTCTCTCGCATGGACGCACCAACATTTGAGAGTCTCATTGCAATAATTGGACCTAAAATTGCAAAAAAGCATTCAAACTGCCGAGAAACTGTATGTGTGAAGACTAGATTATTCGTAACTTTAAGGTTTCTAACGACAGGAGGTTCGTACGTGAGTCTGATGTACCTTTTTCGACTATCGAAACAATTGATTCGTACCATAGTTCCGAAAGATTCTTCTCATTTTTTGCAAGATTGCTAATGATACCATGCTTACGGACTGACTGAATAATAAACCGTATTATAGTTATATATAGGGTGGGGCAGAATAGAAGGGCGTTTTAGAAATGAGAATAACTCAGCTGTTGTTTAACGGAAAAAAATGTAATTACAAAAAATGTAATTATGGAAAATATAAATTATGTTCTGAACATAATGTAAGGCAGAGGACGTCCGGTTTTTGCAATGCACTGTTGTAGTCGTTCCTCAAAGTCTCGCATCACCATCTCACACAAGTCGATGTCAATTGCCCTAACTTGTGTTGTGATAGCTTCTTTCAACTCTTGCCGATTTCGAGGTTTGTTGACGTAGACGTTCGCCTTTAGGTGTCTCCATAAAGAACAAGGCCATGTCACATTACAGAAACGGGAGATTAATATGTCCAGGGAAAATGCGATGCGCAACTTCCATTGAACCAAACATTCCTTGTATTAATTCTTTGTAGTCGCAGTTCTGGGATCATTGGCACCGATTTGTGTGGGAGGGTGATGCAGAACTTTGAGGAACGACCAAAGTAGTGCATTACTGAAAACGGACGTCATATGCCTTACATTATTTTCAGAACATAGTTTAACTTTTTTATTGTTAAATGGTAACATCTAAGTTTTACTTTTTCGTAATTACATTTCTTTTTCGTTAAGCAATACCTGAGTTTTTCTAATTTCAAAAACGCCTTTCCATTCTGCTCCACACTGTAGTTAGGATTTTATGAGCTTCGTAATTTCTATTCTGTATATATTACAGAACCAGCAGCTTTCTAGTTTTCACATAGATACGATACATACGTTAAAGTTCGTGCTGTTTGTTGACGTTTGCCATGCGCACACGCTCACTTGTCCTGCACCTAGAGTGACACTGACAGTATATTACGACAATGAAATGTACGTGACACAATGAAAGACTTGTAGTGAAACGTCACATCAACGTCACTGTATAGTATTGAACTGTAGAAAGATTACTGCTTCTGTAAAGCAATAAATTGGGATATACTGGTCCAAAAAGTGGATCATATTCTAAGTATAGTATGTGTAAGTACAATTTAAAAACATTTCAACATTTACAACTCCTCCCTTATAGATGTAATTGCGCGTGTAATTTAGCCCATAAGTTGTATATTGAAGTATATGTTCAAAGATCAGATTCCCGTCAGTTTAAGTAAACGCGAAACGTACGTATAGATGATATATTATGGCGTAAGTGGTTGAGAAAAAAAGTGTTATCGATTTTGATAATTTCACAAGCGTTATAAATAAGAATAGTCGGGTAGAAGTTATCTTGAAATCATCCGCTTTCCATTTGCGCAGTTCTTAGTTATATAATATCTCAATCTAATATAAAACGAGCATTCCTTTTACTGTCGCGAAGTTAAACGAATTCTACAGATTTCCCTCGAAGCTATACTAGCTTTGGATTTACCGCACCCTTGTTTAGTCACACGGATATGGGCACGATGTATTGGAACTCAGACAAAAAGATCATGAATGCTTTCCATTTTTATGTTAGATTAGTTTAGATGAAGTTAAACGAGTTATATTAGCTCCGATTAGGTAAATTTAGAAATGCGATAACTAGAAATGCTTATAACGCATAAATTTTTAAAACAATTACTAATCTTTCCATTTTTATGCCATTTTTGCATTATATTTTTGTGGTATCTTTGCATTTTATTGTGTAAAAACGTACGTAGATCACAAAAGTGTAAGTGTGTTTGTGTACATAAGATGAACGGTAACTGAACAGCATGTATGCAAAGTTGTACGTTAGGAAACTGTTATAAGGCATTGTGTTTAATTCAATTTTATCATATTAAAACAAGCCCGCTGATAGTGCAAGATCCTATGTATGTAGGGTTGGGAGGCACTATGCCAGGCATAGACGGCACTTAAGTAGGTATTGGGGTGATTTGGCTGACCTCATTTGACCCCGAGTGACTCATAACACTTTGAATGACCTCTAATGAGGACCAAAGGAGATTGTAGGCACCCCCCTGGCTCCTTGGGCTAGGACTTCGCCCCACGCTATGTGGCTGCACAGGGCTACGCCTCAACGGGGGCCCCATCTGGAGTGTTAATTCCTTCACTCAACATAACCTCAAAACCATTACATGATATCCGCCATTTTGTCACGTGGTATCAGTCATCATTTTCTCTCAGGTTAATTAACATAATTTACAATTACGTAAAATTACATAAAAATAAAAACCGCCCGCATTCAGACTCGAACCTAAGAAACTCAGACCGCAAGCGTTACGACTTTCTCCACTATGCTACTAGAGTACTTGAACGTGCGTTCTCAATGGCGGGTGAAAAGAGGAGAGCTGATAGCTGATGGAGCGTCCAATTCATTTTTGTGTTGTATGTGTGTGTGCGCGCGCGCGCGGGTATGTGTGTGTGTGTGTGTGTTCTACTTACCGTATTACCACTTACTATTTTTAACGTATTAACAGCCTACTCACCTGATTTGTTATTATTACTTAGAATAATTAATTACTTCTACTTATCACTTATTATTATTGTAACGGATGAAACACAGGTAAATAAAACAATCATTTTAAATAAATATACAATATTTATTAAAAAATATATAAATATACAATGCAAAATTAAGAAGTACAGGATCATCAGCAGAGACGTTTCTTCTTCTTATATCCATACGGTACAGAGTCAAAGTTGTCATCAAATTTCCTCTTTGTAGAGTTCAGCCGATAGATTTTTGTTTCTTCCTGCGTTGTAACTTCATGATATTTACTCCTTTTAATATTTTTCGTCACTATTTTAACTGGTGGCGAGTCATTACATATCATATTCGATATCTTTTCGAAGTTAATTAGTTTTGTTGTTTTGTAATTAAGACGAATTCCTTTCACCTTTACGACCGTCTTTGAAGATTTGCTCCTTGTAGAGTACACTTCGTAAGCGTAATGTTTTGGTCCACCAGAGGCGAACTTTGTAATATAACTGCCACATCCATAAATTTCCAATTCATCAGTCATTTCGCCAAGAAAGTTCCCCACTGGTACATCTTCTTCCGTCTCTTTAGAAACATAAATAACAGAATCCGTATCATAGTACAATACCCTATCGCCCAGCATTTCTAAATAGCTATACAATTTAAGACGCGCCTGTGCTGTGGTATATGCTGCAAGGCAAACGTTGACAGTACTTAACAAATCATGCGCCTCTTCTATATATTCATAGTTTACAATTAACACGTTCTCGTTTATAGGCAAGATTCCATTTACACTAATTGCAGGGTTGGATAAAATGTTAAAAAATTCATCGGGTCTGTTTACTATTGCAGTTTTTGGTTGGTTTTCTCTCTGACCCAGCTTTCCCCAGAATGAGTTGAGAATTAGCTTAGCCAGCGATCGCAAACCTGCGTTACCAGCAATTTTATCAAATTCCAGCAGTATTCCCTCAGCATTAGAGAAGTCGTCAATGTACTTACTCTTCTCACTCTCTGTTACACAATTTGTTGGCCAGCCCGATGCCTCTTGTTTAATTTTAATAAACGCATTCATCATCTTCGTGAACAAACCCCCTAATTTTAACGCAGGGTTATACCGCTCACATTTATATTTCCATACTTCGTCAATGTTTAAAATGCTGTACCCCACCTCAATTGCTTTTCTTATTTCGTCAATTACCCAAGTCGCTCATGGTGGTTATGCGAGCATTCGTCGCTATTTAAAGTTTCACCACACATTCTGCACAATACAAACATTAGTTTTCCTTTCATTTTCGAAGGCAGGACAGGGTGAAATAATTGTTGGGGAGGTAGTATAGTGCACTTAATCAAGCCATCAATTTCATTCAAATTTAGGTCTACGCATTTGTCATTGCCAACAATTACCTCAGGGTGTCCAATCGGATATTTTCCATACTTGCAAATATAGGGATATAGGCTGCAAATATCCACATATTTAATCTTTTCTCCAGGCTTGCATTCGTAATAGGTTTTACAATTACCTGTTCTACCTCCTAAGAATGCATCTCGGGGATTTAAAGGAGACGAAGTAACGAGATGGTGAGTTTCGGTATAATTTCGCATTTCTTGAGAGAAATTATTTCTGAACGAACACTCCCACATTTCGATAACTTCGTAGCCTAATTCTCTAAGACGGCTTGTTTTTTCTATAGTAGATTCATAGCGAAGATTAAGAGTTTCATTGGGATTATCGAAAAGAGGGGCATCGCGATTAGTTTTGCGACAGACATCGTGGCCGTGATAGTAACAACCGTGAAACTCGAAAGCCTGATGTGTTTCATGACAATATCCATCCACTTTAACACCTCCCAATATTACTTCTCTTCCTTTAGCTGAGTGCATTATATCTATTTTTCGTTCATATTCCTCCCATACTAACCACTGTGTTGCGATTCGTGATTGGTTATCTCTCCATCTATAACCACCTTTCGGAATTAACCCTATGGTATTGGGCTGCAAGAAATTTCTTCTGTAAACTTTGTTGCATGTTGAAGCAATAGTGCATGCTTCTGTGAAAGGTTGCATGTTGAAGCAATAGTGCATGCTTCTGTGAAAGGGCATACGTTAGAGGTTGCCAGCATTTGTTCTCGAAATTTCAAACACGCCAGAGTTAAAATTTCCACGTCGGATACACAATACTCAACCAATTCTTTACGAAAGTTGAACTCGTCCTGTTTATGATGGTCATACCATTCCAAAAACTCTTTCCTTTCATCATTGTTGTCGGGGTCATCAGAACCAAACATAGCATCCGGATCGTAGTATTCAAGAGCTGGTAACGGACCGATGTAATTTTGATTTACTTCTGTGTTAAATAAGTGCGGGAAGTAACCTTTCTTAAATGTATCTGGCAAGCCAAATGCTTTTGGTAGTTTTGCTAAGGCCATCGGAAAATAATTTAAACTGTCTACAAACTTCACATTGCCAAGTTTCATCTGAATTATTTTTGTTCCACGCATAATCAATTCTGGCGTTAGATCTGTTTTTGTGATTACATGGTTTAATAGAAATTGATGATCAAAACTTTGCCCATTGTGTGCTATAACTGTAACTGTTTGGAACAGTTGCCTACGAGTCAATGTAAAATTCATAAACCACTGGATAGGGTTCTGTTTTAAGAAATTATGGTTGTTATTGGAAGAGATTTGCACTCTCTCTCCACATGTCCCGCATGTTTTTTCGTTTGAGTTTATACAATTCTCACAACAAGTTTTAAATACGCACAAATTTGGTACATGAAGTAAAGACCCATCTTCTAACGCCTTCTCCTGACTTGTTTCCAAATCGTAAAAAATAAACAAAAAATCTTTCAACTTTGGCTTTCCGTGATCAGGCTTCATATAACATTCGTGATTCTGCGGTTGATGTTTTTGACAAATTTTGCAGTAAATTTCGCCACAAATATGATGTCTTCCCGATTTCACTGTTTTCATGCAATCAGCACAAATGCGAATAGTGTCGCAGAGACTAGCTGCCCCGAGGAAATTTTTTCTTTTATGATTATCGAAACATTTCCTACTTTTAAAACTTCTATTACAGTCCGTACACTTAATTTTACATTCGGCAATGCATGGTGGCATTTGTTGACATGAAATACATTTTCTCATACACCTGTGATCAGTTTTGTTATTGTAAGGTACATCGCAATCTTCACAGTAGTAACAACATGCGAACGCCGCTGTCAGAGAGGTGATTACATTAAAATGACCGTGGTGGTATAGTAAGTTAATTTTCTGCGGTGCATCGAATCCCTTAAATATTAGATCTCTTCCTTTGTTATTATAATTATACACTGTAATTCTAAAGTCTGTTAAATAGTTTTGAAATAATTGAAGTTCTTTTATTCCGCAACCCTCTTCTGGGATAGGAACACCGGCATTGGCTATTAAATTGATAGTACGAGTAGTCTGTTCTTTTCTGATATCTTGCCTAACTGCTTTATAATTTGGATCGTTCAAGCAGTGAGCAATTGCAACTACTAATGCTCTAGGTAGGCACATATTATCGTTATTATTAATCACTACGATACCTTTACGTCTACGCGATTCTTCATCGAAACTGTTGTATTTTGCACACCTTCCTTTTCCAATCGGAATTTTCACCGTAGTGACACCCAGACAGAAAGTATCCGTATTAAAACCTGTAGAGTTGGACTGAAAAATGCCACTCAGTACATCCCATACATCGTCTATGTTAATTTTGGACGCTTCTCGAAACCTGACCCAACCGGTACCCTTTTCGAAATGTTTACTGCAAAAGCTGAAACCAACTTGATCTGTTGGATCCAAATCTGTGGTAGCGTAACGAATAATATCGCTAATACCATCCTTAACCCAGCCCACAGGTTCTACATCGTTAGGTACAGGCTTAATTTTAAACTCAATTGTATGGCCCGTTAAATTAAATCTTTTTACCTTCTTAATAATGTTTTTTTCTATTTTAAATTTCTCCATTTCGTATTGCTCCTACTACGATCAAATTAGAATGATTGTGGGTTAAGAACAAAAACCACAAGAGAACGACAAAATATCTATCACCGATCGCGATTCAAAACATATAACAATTATAGCTAATTTATGAAAGGCAACGAGCTAATTACGACAACGTGATATTATGCAATTTAAATCGTAATTCTAAATACAGCTTTAACCGATGCAACCGACAAGTCAGCCGTTTCTTTGCTATGTAACGCGCGCTTCTATATACCAACACAACAGGATTCAACAAATTGATTAACTTTACAGATGATGGCAACCAAAAAATTTGTTAAAAACGCCGAATAATAAACAATTAAGCAAATACCGCTCGAGGTTAACACTAACTAACTGACCCTGATTTCGCGACTGCAGGCTGTTACTCCGTCAACGACTTATATACTCTAGCCATCAACCTATCCACCAATCAGAGTCAAGTTTATTAAATGTGAAACAAAGTGTACATATTTCAGCAGTATTTGTGCTAGTTTTCCATAAGAATCAATGTTATTTTGCAATATTGGACCCCTATGAAACAAATTCTCATAAGATTCCGTGTAATTCAAAACACAAGATGAGCAGAGCAAAACGGATCAGTCACACAGACAGGTTCCGACGTGAAAAAATAGTTCTGAACATGGCCACCGACAGATTGTAGATGGCGCTCGTCGCGACTCAGTATGTATTACTTCGAACATTAAAAACACTAATTAATTCCTTCATAATTTTTATGCATGTAATTGAGAATGTGTTGACATTTATTTACTTGTTTTACCGACAGCTTGCTTAAGTTATTTTTTCTCTAAAGTAACCTATCTATGAATCTTTGCTGCTCTCACGTTAAGTTAATCTATAAATAGATAATGAATTAAAAACTAGAAAATTCATAGGAATTAGGAATCAATGTGTTTTTGCACTATTATAATTCTATTCGGATGCACAACGATCCTAGAACTCATTGCTACTGGGGTTCGAAGGTATGTATTATTTTGTTTGACACAAAAAATGCTGATTTGGTCCTTATAATATTTAGCTTGAAATAAATAATAAGTGTTTGCTATTTCATATTTTATAGTCAGATGCAGCTCGGCTATCATACGTGCAAAACAACTGTAAAAGAATGCAACACGGTTGTTTGTTGGTGGCCAACAAGCAGCTGCTCCAAAAGGTAACTCGTTCGAAATGCAACAACTAACAGTTCGACGGTTCCAAATTGGTTTTTAGAGCGGTGTTATCCGTTTTACCAACACACAATTGATGTACACAAACGTAATTAATAATAAACATTATTTAATTTCTTATAGGGTTTTGCAAAAACTTATAGAATAAACATAATTACTTCTCGATACTGTTTATTTACGAGATCCGCAACGTTATTCCACCTGCCAAATTCGGAGTTTCCTATACAAGTATTAGTACAGGAAATAAGATCCACATATGGTTTTAAAGAAAAGGCGTATTTTTATTTAGTTTGCATTTATTCATAGAAATACACTTACATTTAATATTTGTTTAGTACTTTACTCCTATTTATTACATCCAAATTAGAATTACATTAGTTTTTATGACTGTTATTAAAACAGTACGAACAAATTGTCTTATTACACTGTTCGCAATAAGTTCTGGTATATGAACTTTTCCCTTGGGCGTTTTTCCTTCCATATTTTCGAGAAAGAATTTTGTAGCATTCAACACACCGCCTACGCTCTGTTCGTCGTTTTAACGTATGCTTATCCGAAGCACCACCGTTATACAATTTCTGGAAACTGATATTTTGATTTCCAGTAACAGATAACACTTCTGTTTTACGTGGTAATCCTTCAATGTCAATAAAATCCATATCGTTTAAATTTTGATTTTGATCTTGATTCAGTGTTTCAGCAAATGGAATAATAGTCTTAGTTGATTTTCTACTATTAACCCAACGGTTACCAGCAAGTCTTGTACGATCTCCAAACACGAGCCCCATGCTGCTTGCTCAACTATCAACGACACAATAACCGACATACAACAGGCTGCGGTTTTTATATTATCCTGAAAGTCTTTGTTGTGGAGAGTCTTGCAAAACGGATACAACACTATTCTCAATCATGTGCATCACAGATGCAACTCGCCTATCACACGTGTGCATCACGGATGCAACTTGGCTATCACACGACTGCATCACGGCTGCTATACGATTCAAAAATGCTCCACAGCGGTTTTAGCGGTTCAAATCGGATATACACGTAAGCTAGTGAGTGCTGATGGAAGAAATATTTGTTTTATGTTATCAAACTGACTGTTTCTAAATTTAAGACCCATTACTTTGACGTCGTGAGTAGTTTTTGTTGTTTTTGTATGTGTGTGGTTACCAGCAACTAACCCGTGTATATCCGATTTGAACCGCTAAAACCGCTGTGGAGCATTTTGGAATCGTATAGCAACCGTGATGCAGTCGTGTGATAGCCGAGTTGCATCCGTGATGCACACGTGTGATAGGCGAGTTGCATCTGTGATGCACATGATTGAGAATAGTGTTGTATCCGTTTTGCACATAGTCACGTTACAACATTGATAGGGGCAAGACTCTCCACAACATAGACTTTCAGGATAATATAAAAACCGCAGCCTGTTGTATGTCGGTTATTGTGTCGTTGATAGTTGAGCAAGCAGCATGGGGCTCGTGTTTGGAGATCGTACAAGACTTGCTGGTAACCGTTGGGTTAATAGTAGAAAATCAACTAAGACTATTATTCCATTTGCTGAAACACTGAATCAAGATCAAAATCAAAATTTAAACGATATGGATTTTATTGACATTGAAGGATTACCACGTAAAACAGAAGTGTTATCTGTTACTGGAAATCAAAATATCAGTTTCCAGAAATTGTATAACGGTGGTGCTTCGGATAAGCATACGTTAAAACGACGAACAGAGCGTAGGCGGTGTGTTGAATGCTACAAAATTCTTTCTCGAAAATATGGAAGGAAAAACGCCCAAGGGAAAAGTTCATATACCAGAACTTATTGCGAACAGTGTAATAAGACAATTTGTTCGTACTGTTTTAATAACAGTCATAAAAACTAATGTAATTCTAATTTGGATGTAATAAATAGGAGTAAAGTACTAAACAAATATTAAATGTAAGTGTATTTCTATGAATAAATGCAAACTAAATAAAAATACGCCTTTTCTTTAAAACCATATGTGGATCTTATTTCCTGTACTAATACTTGTATAGGAAACTCCGAATTTGGCAGGTGGAATAACGTTGCGGATCTCGTAAATAAACAGTATCGAGAAGTAATTATGTTTATTCTATAAGTTTTTGCAAAACCCTATAAGAAATTAAATAATGTTTATTATTAATTACGTTTGTGTACATCAATTGTGTGTTGGTAAAACGGATAACACCGCTCTAAAAACCAATTTGGAACCGTCGAACTGTTAGTTGTTGCATTTCGAACGAGTTACCTTTTGGAGCAGCTGCTTGTTGGCCACCAACAAACAACCGTGTTGCATTCTTTTACAGTTGTTTTGCACGTATGATAGCCGAGCTGCATCTGACTATAAAATATGAAATAGCAAACACTTATTATTTATTTCAAGCTAAATATTATAAGGACCAAATCAGCATTTTTTGTGTCAAACAAAATAATACATACCTTCGAACCCCAGTAGCAATGAGTTCTAGGATCGTTGTGCATCCGAATAGAATTATAATAGTGCAAAAACACATTGATTCCTAATTCCTATGAATTTTCTAGTTTTTAATTCATTATCTATTTATAGATTAACTTAACGTGAGAGCAGCAAAGATTCATAGATAGGTTACTTTAGAGAAAAAATAACTTAAGCAAGCTGTCGGTAAAACAAGTAAATAAATGTCAACACATTCTCAATTACATGCATAAAAATTATGAAGGAATTAATTAGTGTTTTTAACGTTCGAAGTAATACATACTGAGTCGCGACGAGCGCCATCTACAATCTGTCGGTGGCCATGTTCAGAACTATTTTTTCACGTCGGAACCTGTCTGTGTGACTGATCCGTTTTGCTCTGCTCATCTTGTGTTTTGAATTACACGGAATCTTATGAGAATTTGTTTCATAGGGGTCCAATATTGCAAAATAACATTGATTCTTATGGAAAACTAGCACAAATACTGCTGAAATATGTACACTTTGTTTCACATTTAATAAACTTGACTCTGATTGGTGGATAGGTTGATGGCTAGAGTATATAAGTCGTTGACGGAGTAACAGCCTGCAGTCGCGAAATCAGGGTCAGTTAGTTAGTGTTAACCTCGAGCGGTATTTGCTTAATTGTTTATTATTCGGCGTTTTTAACAAATTTTTTGGTTGCCATCATCTGTAAAGTTAATCAATTTGTTGAATCCTGTTGTGTTGGTATATAGAAGCGCGCGTTACATAGCAAAGAAACGGCTGACTTGTCGGTTGCATCGGTTAAAGCTGTATTTAGAATTACGATTTAAATTGCATAATATCACGTTGTCGTAATTAGCTCGTTGCCTTTCATAAATTAGCTATAATTGTTATATGTTTTGAATCGCGATCGGTGATAGATATTTTGTCGTTCTCTTGTGGTTTTTGTTCTTAACCCACAATCATTCTAATTTGATCGTAGTAGGAGCAATACGAAATGGAGAAATTTAAAATAGAAAAAAACATTATTAAGAAGGTAAAAAGATTTAATTTAACGGGCCATACAATTGAGTTTAAAATTAAGCCTGTACCTAACGATGTAGAACCTGTGGGCTGGGTTAAGGATGGTATTAGCGATATTATTCGTTACGCTACCACAGATTTGGATCCAACAGATCAAGTTGGTTTCAGCTTTTGCAGTAAACATTTCGAAAAGGGTACCGGTTGGGTCAGGTTTCGAGAAGCGTCCAAAATTAACATAGACGATGTATGGGATGTACTGAGTGGCATTTTTCAGTCCAACTCTACAGGTTTTAATACGGATACTTTCTGTCTGGGTGTCACTACGGTGAAAATTCCGATTGGAAAAGGAAGGTGTGCAAAATACAACAGTTTCGATGAAGAATCGCGTAGACGTAAAGGTATCGTAGTGATTAATAATAACGATAATATGTGCCTACCTAGAGCATTAGTAGTTGCAATTGCTCACTGCTTGAACGATCCAAATTATAAAGCAGTTAGGCAAGATATCAGAAAAGAACAGACTACTCGTACTATCAATTTAATAGCCAATGCCGGTGTTCCTATCCCAGAAGAGGGTTGCGGAATAAAAGAACTTCAATTATTTCAAAACTATTTAACAGACTTTAGAATTACAGTGTATAATTATAATAACAAAGGAAGAGATCTAATATTTAAGGGATTCGATGCACCGCAGAAAATTAACTTACTATACCACCACGGTCATTTTAATGTAATCACCTCTCTGACAGCGGCGTTCGCATGTTGTTACTACTGTGAAGATTGCGATGTACCTTACAATAACAAAACTGATCACAGGTGTATGAGAAAATGTATTTCATGTCAACAAATGCCACCATGCATTGCCGAATGTAAAATTAAGTGTACGGACTGTAATAGAAGTTTTAAAAGTAGGAAATGTTTCGATAATCATAAAAGAAAAAATTTCCTCGGGGGAGCTAGTCTCTGCGACACTATTCGCATTTGTGCTGATTGCATGAAAACAGTGAAATCGGGAAGACATCATATTTGTGGCGAAATTTACTGCAAAATTTGTCAAAAACATCAACCGCAGAATCACGAATGTTATATGAAGCCTGATCACGGAAAGCCAAAGTTGAAAGATTTTTTGTTTATTTTTTACGATTTGGAAACAAGTCAGGAGAAGGCGTTAGAAGATGGGTCTTTACTTCATGTACCAAATTTGTGCGTATTTAAAACTTGTTGTGAGAATTGTATAAACTCAAACGAAAAAACATGCGGGACATGTGGAGAGAGAGTGCAAATCTCTTCCAATAACAACCATAATTTCTTAAAACAGAACCCTATCCAGTGGTTTATGAATTTTACATTGACTCGTAGGCAACTGTTCCAAACAGTTACAGTTATAGCACACAATGGGCAAAGTTTTGATCATCAATTTCTATTAAACCATGTAATCAGAAAAACAGATCTAACGCCAGAATTGATTATGCGTGGAACAAAAATAATTCAGATGAAACTTGGCAATGTGAAGTTTGTAGACAGTTTAAATTATTTTCCGATGGCCTTAGCAAAACTACCAAAAGCATTTGGCTTGCCAGATACATTTAAGAAAGGTTACTTCCCGCACTTATTTAACACAGAAGTAAATCAAAATTACATCGGTCCGTTACCAGCTCTTGAATACTACGATCCGGATGCTATGTTTGGTTCTGATGACCCCGACAACAATGATGAAAGGAAAGAGTTTTTGGAATGGTATGACCATCATAAACAGGACGAGTTCAACTTTCGTAAAGAATTGGTTGAGTATTGTGTATCCGACGTGGAAATTTTAACTCTGGCGTGTTTGAAATTTCGAGAACAAATGCTGGCAACCTCTAACGTATGCCCTTTCACAGAAGCATGCACTATTGCTTCAACATGCAACAAAGTTTACAGAAGAAATTTCTTGCAGCCCAATACCATAGGGTTAATTCCGAAAGGTGGTTATAGATGGAGAGATAACCAATCACGAATCGCAACACAGTGGTTAGTATGGGAGGAATATGAACGAAAAATAGATATAATGCACTCAGCTAAAGGAAGAGAAGTAATATTGGGAGGTGTTAAAGTGGATGGATATTGTCATGAAACACATCAGGCTTTCGAGTTTCACGGTTGTTACTATCACGGCCACGATGTCTGTCACAAAACTAATCGCGATGCCCCTCTTTTCGATAATCCCAATGAAACTCTTAATCTTCGCTATGAATCTACTATAGAAAAAACAAGCCGTCTTAGAGAATTAGGCTACGAAGTTATCGAAATGTGGGAGTGTTCGTTCAGAAATAATTTCTCTCAAGAAATGCGAAATTATACCGAAACTCACCATCTCGTTACTTCGTCTCCTTTAAATCCCCGAGATGCATTCTTAGGAGGTAGAACAGGTAATTGTAAAACCTATTACGAATGCAAGCCTGGAGAAAAGATTAAATATGTGGATATTTGCAGCCTATATCCCTATATTTGCAAGTATGGAAAATATCCGATTGGACACCCTGAGGTAATTGTTGGCAATGACAAATGCGTAGACCTAAATTTGAATGAAATTGATGGCTTGATTAAGTGCACTATACTACCTCCCCAACAATTATTTCACCCTGTCCTGCCTTCGAAAATGAAAGGAAAACTAATGTTTGTATTGTGCAGAATGTGTGGTGAAACTTTAAATAGCGACGAATGCTCGCATAACCACCATGAGCGAGCACTATCGGGGACTTGGGTAATTGACGAAATAAGAAAAGCAATTGAGGTGGGGTACAGCATTTTAAACATTGACGAAGTATGGAAATATAAATGTGAGCGGTATAACCCTGCGTTAAAATTAGGGGGTTTGTTCACGAAGATGATGAATGCGTTTATTAAAATTAAACAAGAGGCATCGGGCTGGCCAACAAATTGTGTAACAGAGAGTGAGAAGAGTAAGTACATTGACGACTTCTCTAATGCTGAGGGAATACTGCTGGAATTTGATAAAATTGCTGGTAACGCAGGTTTGCGATCGCTGGCTAAGCTAATTCTCAACTCATTCTGGGGAAAGCTGGGTCAGAGAGAAAACCAACCAAAAACTGCAATAGTAAACAGACCCGATGAATTTTTTAACATTTTATCCAACCCTGCAATTAGTGTAAATGGAATCTTGCCTATAAACGAGAACGTGTTAATTGTAAACTATGAATATATAGAAGAGGCACATGATTTGTTAAGTACTGTCAACGTTTGCCTTGCAGCATATACCACAGCACAGGCGCGTCTTAAATTGTATAGCTATTTAGAAATGCTGGGCGATAGGGTATTGTACTATGATACGGATTCTGTTATTTATGTTTCTAAAGAGACGGAAGAAAATGTACCAGTGGGGAACTTTCTTGGCGAAATGACTGATGAATTGGAAATTTATGGATGTGGCAGTTATATTACAAAGTTCGCCTCTGGTGGACCAAAAAATTACGCTTACGAAGTGTACTCTACAAGGAGCAAATCTTCAAAGACGGTCGTAAAGGTGAAAGGAATTCGTCTTAATTACAAAACAACAAAACTAATTAACTTCGAAAAGATATCGAATATGATATGTAATGACTCGCCACCAGTTAAAATAGTGACGAAAAATATTAAAAGGAGTAAATATCATGAAGTTACAACGCAGGAAGAAACAAAAATCTATCGGCTGAACTCTACAAAGAGAAAATTTGATGACAACTTTGACTCTGTACCGTATGGATATAAGAAGAAGAAACGTCTCTGCTGATGATCCTGTACTTCTTAATTTTGCATTGTATATTTATATATTTTTTAATAAATATTGTATATTTATTTAAAATGATTGTTTTATTTACCTGTGTTTCATCCGTTACAATAATAATAAGTGATAAGTATAAGTAATTAATTATTCTAAGTAATAATAACAAATCAGGTGAGTAGGCTGTTAATACGTTAAAAATAGTAAGTGCATTCAATACGGTAAGTAGAACACACACACACACACACACATACCCGCGCGCGCGCACACACACACATACAACACAAAAATGTATTGGACGCTCCATCAGCTATCAGCTCTCCTCTTTTCACCCGCCATTGAGAACGCACGTTCAAGTACTCTAGTAGCATAGTGGAGAAAGTCGTAACGCTTGCGGTCTGAGTTTCTTAGGTTCGAGTCTGAATGCGGGCGGTTTTTATTTTTATGTAATTTTACGTAATTGTAAATTATGTTAATTAACCTGAGAGAAAATGATGACTGATACCACGTGACAAAATGGCGGATATCATGTAATGGTTTTGAGGTTATGTTGAGTGAAGGAATTAACACTCCAGATGGGGCCCCCGTTGAGGCGTAGCCCTGTGCAGCCACATAGCGTGGGGCGAAGTCCTAGCCCAAGGAGCCAGGGGGGTGCCTACAATCTCCTTTGGTCCTCATTAGAGGTCATTCAAAGTGTTATGAGTCACTCGGGGTCAAATGAGGTCAGCCAAATCACCCCAATACCTACTCGAATGGTTTGTAAGAGTGCGTGTCCAGCTCTACAAATCGACATATATTTGCCAACCCTCCCCCATGAGAAATAGCAATAACCATAAAAGTGTCCATATCTCGCAAACCAGCCCACGGATTTTAATAAGTCTAATGGTGTGTAAGAGTGCGTGTCCAGATCTACAAATCGACATATATTTGCCAACCCTCCCCCATGGGAAATAGTAATTACCATAAAAGTGTTTATTAGAGTCTGGGAAGACGATTTGTGTTTCTCGATTTTTCGACCCCCTATATCTTGCAAACCAGCGTACGGATTTCAATAAGTCGAATGGTGTGTAAGAGTGCGTGTCCAGATCTACAAATCGACATATATTTGCCAACCCTCCCCCATGGGAAATAGTAATTACCATAAAAGTGTTTATTAGAGTCTGGGAAGACGATTTGCGTTTCTCGATTTTTCGACCCCTATATCTCGCAAACCAGCGTACGGATTTCAATAAGTCGAATGGTGTGTAAGAGTGCGTGTCCAGATCTACAAATCGACATATATTTGCCAACCCTCCCCCATGGGAATAGTAATTACCATAAAAGTGTTTATTAGAGTCTGGGAAGACGATTTGCGTTTCTCGATTTTTCGACCCCCTATATCTCGCAAACCAGCGTACGGATTTCAATAAGTCGAATGGTGTGTAAGAGTGCGTGTCCAGAGCTACAAATCGACATATATTTGCCAACCCTCCCCCATGAGAAATAGCAATAACCATAAAAGTGTCCATATCTCGCAAACCAGCCCACGGATTTTAATAAGTCTAATGGTGTGTAAGAGTGCGTGTCCAGATCTACAAATCGACATAAATTTGCCAATCCTCCCCCATGGGAAATAGTAATTACCATAAAAGTGTTTATTAGAGTCTGGGAAGACGATTTGCGTTTCTCGATTTTTCGACCCCCTATATCTCGCAAACCAGCGTACGGATTTCAATAAGTCGAATGGTGTGTAAGAGTGCGTGTCCAGATCTACAAATCGACATATATTTGCCAACCCTCCCCCATGGTAAATAGTAATTACCATAAAAGTGTTTATTAGAGTCTGGGAAGACGATTTGCGTTTCTCGATTTTTCGACCCCCTATGTCTCGCAGACCAGCGTACGGATTTCAATAAGTCGAATGGTGTGAAGAGTGCGTGTCCAGATCTACAAATCGACATATATTTGCCAACCCTCCCCCATGAGAAATAGCAATAACCATAAAAGTGTCCATATCTCGCAAACCAGCCCACGGATTTTAATAAGTCTAATGTTGTGTAAGAGTGCGTGTCCAGATCTACAAATCGACATATATTTGCCAACCCTCCCCCATGGGAAATAGTAATTACCATAAAAGTGTTTATTAGAGTCTGGGAAGACGATTTGCGTTTCTCGATTTTTCGACCCCCTATATCTCGCAAACCAGCGTACGGATTTCAATAAGTCGAATGGTGTGTAAGAGTGCGTGTCCAGATCTACAAATCGACATATATTTGCCAACCCTCCCCCATGGGAAATAGTAATTACCATAAAAGTGTTTATTAGAGTCTGGGAAGACGATTTGCGTTTCTCGATTTTTCGACCCCCTATATCTCGCAAACCAGCGTACGGATTTCAATAAGTAGAATGGTGTGTAAGAGTGCGTGTCCAGATCTACAAATCGACATATATTTGCCAACCTTCCCCCATGGTAAATAGTAATTACCATAAAAGTGTTTATTAGAGTCTGGGAAGACGATTTGCGTTTCTCGATTTTTCGACCCACTATATCTCGCAAACCAGCGTACGGATTTCAATAAGTCGAATGGTGTGTAAGAGTGCGTGTCCAGATCTACAAATCGACATATATTTGCCAACCCTCCCCCATGAGAAATAGCAATAACCATAAAAGTGTCCATATCTCGCAAACCAGCCCACGGATTTTAATAAGTCTAATGGTGTGTAAGAGTGCGTGTCCAGATCTACAAATCGACATATATTTGCCAACCCTCCCCCATGGGAAATAGTAATTACCATAAAAGTGTTTATTAGAGTCTGGGAAGACGATTTGCTTTTCTCGATTTTTCGACCCCCTATATCTCGCAAACCAGCGTACGGATTTCAATAAGTCGAATGGTGTGTAAGAGTGCGTGTCCAGATCTACAAATCGACATATATTTGCCAACCCTCCCCCATGGTAAATAGTAATTACCATAAAAGTGTTTATTAGAGTCTGGGAAGACGATTTGCGTTTCTCGATTTTTCGACCCCCTATATCTCGCAAACCAGCGTACGGATTTCAATAAGTCGAATGGTGTGTAAGAGTGCGTGTCCAGCTCTACAAATCGACATATATTTGCCAACCCTCCCCCATGAGAAATAGCAATAACCGTAAAAGGGTCCATATCTCGCAAACCAGCCCACGGATTTTAATAAGTCTAATGGTGTGTAAGAGTGCGTGTCCAGATCTACAAATCGACATATATTTGCCAACCCTCCCCCATGGGAAATAGTAATTACCATAAAAGTGTTTATTAGAGTCTGGGAAGACGATTTGCGTTTCTCGATTTTTCGACCCCCTATATCTCGCAAACCAGCGTATGGATTTCAATAAGTCGAATGGTGTGTAAGAGTGCGTGTCTAGCTCTACAAATCGACATATATTTGCCAACCCTCCCCCATGGGAAATAGTAATTACCATAAAAGTGTTTATTAGAGTCTGGGAAGACGATTTGCGTTTCTCGATTTTTCGACCCCCTATATCTCGCAAACCAGCGTATGGATTTCAATAAGTCGAATGGTGTGTAAGAGTGCGTGTCTAGCTCTACAAATCGACATATATTTGCCAACCCTCCCCCATGAGAAATAGCAATAACCATAAAAGTGCCCATATCTCGCAAACCAGCCCACGGATTTTAATAAGTCTAATGGTGTGTAAGAGTGCGTGTCCAGATCTACAAATCGACATATATTTGCCAACCCTCCCCCATGGGAAATAGTAATTACCATAAAAGTGTTTATTAGAGTCTGGGAAGACGATTTGCGTTTCTCGATTTTTCGACCCCCTATATCTCGCAAACCAGCGTACGGATTTCAATAAGTCGAATGGTGTGTAAGAGTGCGTGTCCAGATCTATAAATCGACATATATTTGCCAACCCTCCCCCATGGTAAATAGTAATTACCATAAAAGTGTTTATTAGAGTCTGGGAAGACGATTTGCGTTTCTCGATTTTTCGACCCCCTATATCTCGCAAACCAGCGTACGGATTTCAATAAGTCGAATGGTGTGTAAGAGTGCGTGTCCAGATCTACAAATCGACATATATTTGCCAACCCTCCCCCATGGTAAATAGTAATTACCATAAAAGTGTTTATTAGAGTCTGGGAAGACGATTTGCGTTTCTCGATTTTTCGACCCCCTATATCTCGCAAACCAGCGTACGGATTTCAACAAGTCGAATGGTGTGTAAGAGTGCGTGTCCAGCTCTACAAATCGACATATATTTGCCAACCCTCCCCCATGAGAAATAGCAATAACCATAAAAGTGTCCATATCTCGCAAACCAGCCCACGGATTTTAATAAGTCTAATGGTGTGTAAGAGTGCGTGTCCAGATCTACAAATCGACATATATTTGCCAACTCTCCCCCATGGGAAATAGTAATTACCATAAAAGTGTTTATTAGAGTCTGGGAAGACGATTTGTGTTTCTCGATTTTTCGACCCCCTATATCTTGCAAACCAGCGTACGGATTTCAATAAGTCGAATGGTGTGTAAGAGTGCGTGTCCAGATCTACAAATCGACATATATTTGCCAACCCTCCCCCATGGGAAATAGTAATTACCATAATAGTGTTTATTAGAGTCTGGGAAGACGATTTGCGTTTCTCGATTTTTCGACCCCCTATATCTCGCAAACCAGCGTACGGATTTCAATAAGTCGAATGGTGTGTAAGAGTGCGTGTCCAGATCTACAAATCGACATATATTTGCCAACCCTCCCCCATGGTAAATAGTAATTACCATAAAAGTGTTTATTAGAGTCTGGGAAGACGATTTGCGTTTCTCGATTTTTCGACCCCCTGTATCTCGCAAACCAGCGTACGAATTTCAATAAGTCGAATGGTGTGTAAGAGTGCGTGTCCAGATCTACAAATCGACATATATTTGCCAACCCTCCCCCATGGTAAATAGTAATTACCATAAAAGTGTATATTAGAGTCTGGGAAGACGATTTGCGTTTCTCGATTTTTCGACCCCCTATATCTCGCAAACCAGCGTACGGATTTCAATAAGTCGAATGGTTTGTAAGAGTGCGTGTCCAGCTCTACAAATCGACATATATTTGCCAACCCTCCCCCATGAGAAATAGCAATAACCATAAAAGTGTCCATATCTCGCAAACCAGCCCACGGATTTTAATAAGTCTAATGGTGTCCAGATCTACAAATCGACATATATTTGCCAACCCTCCCCCATGGGAATAGTAATTACCATAAAAGTGTTTATTAGAGTCTGGGAAGACGATTTGCGTTTCTCGATTTTTCGACCCCCTATATCTCGCAAACCAGCGTACGGATTTCAATAAGTCGAATGGTGTGTAAGAGTGCGTGTCCAGATCTACAAATTGACATATATTTGCCAACCCTCCCCCATGAGAAATAGCAATAACCATAAAAGTGTCCATATCTCGCAAACCAGCCCACGGATTTTAATAAGTCTAATGGTGTGTAAGAGTGCGTGTCCAGATCTACAAATCGACATATATTTGCCAATCCGCCCCCATGGGAAATAGTAATTACCATAAAAGTGTTTGTTAGAGTCTGGGAAGACGATTTGCGTTTCTCGATTTTTCGACCCCCTATATCTCGCAAACCAGCGTACGGATTTCAATAAGTCGAATGGTGTGTAAGAGTGCGTGTCCAGATCTACAAATCGACATATATTTGCCAAACCTCCCCCATGGTAAATAGTAATTACCATAAAAGTGTTTATTAGAGTCTGGAAAGACGATTTGCGTTTCTCGATTTTTCGACCCCCTATATCTCGCAAACCAGCGTACGGATTTCAATAAGTCGAATGGTGTGTAAGAGTGCGTGTCCAGATCTACAAATCGACATATATTTGCCAACCCTCCCCCATGAGAAATAGCAATAACCATAAAAGTGTCCATATCTCGCAAACCAGCCCACGGATTTTAATAAGTCTAATGGTGTGTAAGAGTGCGTGTCCAGATCTACAAATCGACATATATTTGCCAACCCTCCCCCATGGGAAATAGTAATTACCATAAAAGTGTTTATTAGAGTCTGGGAAGACGATTTGCGTTTCTCGATTTTTCGACCCCCTATATCTCGCAAACCAGCGTACGGATTTCAATAAGTCGAATGGTGTGTAAGAGTGCGTGTCTAGCTCTACAAATCGACAAATATTTAATAATAATAATAATAATAATAATAATCTTTATTACCCTACAGGAAATTCCCAATTACAGGATAATATACCACAATACATGCAAAAACAAAATTAAGTATAAGACATAAAAGAAATAACTAAAACATAATAATATAACATATTCAGAGCTTGCACGTATCAGCAATACTTCTCAGCGTTGCGGCACATGTGATACACTGGTGACTTCAGCATCAAATTGGTACGTGGTGGCCGAAGGTAGAAGCGGGCCGGAAATCTAGCAGTCGATCTGGGCACATTGAAAGGGATGCTAGAGAGGATGTAACTGCAGTCCACCTCACCACTGAGCACTCTCTCCAGATACCAGGCACTACGTCGTTCGCGTCTTTCAGTCAGTGATCTCACTTCATGTCGCCGTAGTAGATCATCGTAATTACAACCCCTATCCGGGTAGAATCCATCTAACAGAAGTGAGAGATATTTAAGGAATCTTCTCTGCACGCGTTCCAATATTAACTGGTGAGAAACACAGTGTGGGTACCAAACCAGTGATCCATACTCCAAGCGACTGAGAACGAAGGCACAGTAAAGGCTTTTAATAGCTCTTAGATCGTCAAACTCTCGAGAACAACGGATTATGAAACCAAGCATCCTAAGCGCGTCCGCTGCGGTATTCTCAAGGTGTCGCTGGAAGGTGAGTTTCACGTCAAACATGACGCCCAGGTCTTTAATGTAATTCTCTCTACGCAGCACTGATGATCCAATGGTATAAAGGTTCAGAACAGGACTTTGCTTCCTAGTGAACGTGACGCACGTACACTTTGACACATTCAGCTTCAGGCGATATCTTTCACACCAATCCAATACTCTGTTCAGATTCGACTGAAGGTCGCTGACATCTTTCAAGCTTCTAACACGTACATACAACGTCATATCATCGGCATAAGCCAAAATTCTACATAATATGGAAATGAGCAGATCATTAATAAATAAGTTAAATAACAGGGGACCCAGATTGGAACCCTGAGGCACGCCGGATGATGCAATATATCGCTTTGAAGCATGGCCATTGTAAAACACATAATTTGATCTGTCAGTAAGATATGACCTCATGAACTCCAACAAGCGAGGAGAGAAACCAAACAAACTCAATTTAACCAATATTTGCCAACCCTCCCCCATGGGAAATAGTAATTACCATAAAAGTGTTTATTAGAGTCTGGGAAGACGATTTGCGTTTCTCGATTTTTCGACCCCCTATATCTCGCAAACCAGCGTATGGATTTCAATAAGTCTAATGGTGTGTAAGAGTGCGTGTCCAGATCTACAAATCGACATATATCTGCCAACCCTCCCCCATGGGAAATAGTAATTACCATAAAAGTGTTTATTAGAGTCTGGGAAGACGATTTGTGTTTCTCGATTTTTCGACCCCCTATATCTTGCAAACCAGCGTACGGATTTCAATAAGTCGAATGGTGTGTAAGAGTGCGTGTCCAGATCTACAAATCGACATATATTTGCCAACCCTCCCCCATGGGAAATAGTAATTACCATAAAAGTGTTTATTAGAGTCTGGGAAGACGATTTGCGTTTCTCGATTTTTCGACCCCCTATATCTCGCAAACCAGCGTACGGATTTCAATAAGTCGAATGGTGTGTAAGAGTGCGTGTCCAGATCCACAAATCGACATATATTTGCCAACCCTCCCCCATGAGAAATAGCAATAACCATAAAAGTGTCCATATCTCGCAAACCAGCCCACGGATTTTAATAAGTCTAATGGTGTGTAAGAGTGCGTGTCCAGATCTACAAATCGACATATATTTGCCAACCCTCCCCCATGGGAAATAGTAATTACCATAAAAGTGTTTATTAGAGTCTGGGAAGACGATTTGCGTTTCTCGATTTTTCGACCCCCTATATCTCGCAAACCAGCGTACGGATTTCAATAAGTCGAATGGTGTGTAAGAGTGCGTGTCTAGCTCTACAAATCGACATATATTTGCCAACCCTCCCCCATGGGAAATAGTAATTACCATAAAAGTGTTTATTAGAGTCTGGGAAGACGATTTGCGTTTCTCGATTTTTCGACCCCCTATATCTCGCAAACCAGCGTACGGATTTCAATAAGTCGAATGGTTTGTAAGAGTGCGTGTCCAGCTCTACAAATCGACATATATTTGCCAACCCTCCCCCATGAGAAATAGCAATAACCATAAAAGTGTCCATATCTCGCAAACCAGCCCACGGATTTTAATAAGTCTAATGGTGTGTAAGAGTGCGTGTCCAGATCTACAAATCGACATATATTTGCCAACCCTCCCCCATGGGAAATAGTAATTACCATCAAAGTGTTTATTAGAGTCTGGGAAGACGATTTGTGTTTCTCGATTTTTCGACCCCCTATATCTTGCAAACCAGCGTACGGATTTCAATAAGTCGAATGGTGTGTAAGAGTGCGTGTCCAGATCTACAAATCGACATATATTTGCCAACCCTCCCCCATGGGAAATAGTAATTACCATAAAAGTGTTTATTAGAGTCTGGGAAGACGATTTGCGTTTCTCGATTTTCGACCCCTATATCTCGCAAACCAGCGTACGGATTTCAATAAGTCGAATGGTGTGTAAGAGTGCGTGTCCAGATCTACAAATCGACATATATTTGCCAACCCTCCCCCATGGGAATAGTAATTACCATAAAAGTGTTTATTAGAGTCTGGGAAGACGATTTGCTTTTCTCGATTTTTCGACCCCCTATATCTCGCAAACCAGCGTACGGATTTCAATAAGTCGAATGGTGTGTAAGAGTGCGTGTCCAGATCTACAAATCGACATATATTTGCCAACCCTCCCCCATGAGAAATAGCAATAACCATAAAAGTGTCCATATCTCGCAAACCAGCCCACGGATTTTAATAAGTCTAATGGTGTGTAAGAGTGCGTGTCCAGATCTACAAATCGACATAAATTTGCCAATCCTCCCCCATGGGAAATAGTAATTACCATAAAAGTGTTTATTAGAGTCTGGGAAGACGATTTGCGTTTCTCGATTTTTCGTCCCCCTATATCTCGCAAACCAGCGTACGGATTTCAATAAGTCGAATGGTGTGTAAGAGTGCGTGTCCAGATCTACAAATCGACATATATTTGCCAACCCTCCCCCATGGTAAATAGTAATTACCATAAAAGTGTTTATTAGAGTCTGGGAAGACGATTTGCGTTTCTCGATTTTTCGACCCCCTATATCTCGCAAACCAGCGTACGGATTTCAATAAGTCGAATGGTGTGAAGAGTGCGTGTCCAGATCTACAAATCGACATATATTTGCCAACCCTCCCCCATGAGAAATAGCAATAACCATAAAAGTGTCCATATCTCGCAAACCAGCCCACGGATTTTAATAAGTCTAATGTTGTGTAAGAGTGCGTGTCCAGATCTACAAATCGACATATATTTGCCAACCCTCCCCCATGGGAAATAGTAATTACCATAAAAGTGTTTATTAGAGTCTGGGAAGACGATTTGCGTTTCTCGATTTTTCGACCCCCTATATCTCGCAAACCAGCGTACGGATTTCAATAAGTCGAATGGTGTGTAAGAGTGCGTGTCCAGATCTACAAATCGACATATATTTGCCAACCCTCCCCCATGGGAAATAGTAATTACCATAAAAGTGTTTATTAGAGTCTGGGAAGACGATTTGCGTTTCTCGATTTTTCGACCCCCTATATCTCGCAAACCAGCGTACGGATTTCAATAAGTCGAATGGTGTGTAAGAGTGCGTGTCCAGATCTACAAATCGACATATATTTGCCAACCCTCCCCCATGGTAAATAGTAATTACCATAAAAGTTTTTATTAGAGTCTGGGAAGACGATTTGCGTTTCTCGATTTTTCGACCCCCTATATCTCGCAAACCAGCGTACGGATTTCAGTAAGTCGAATGGTGTGTAAGAGTGCGTGTCCAGATCTACAAATCGACATATATTTGCCAACCCTCCCCCATGGTAAATAGTAATTACCATAAAAGTGTTTATTAGAGTCTGGGAAGACGATTTGCGTTTCTCGATTTTTCGACCCCCTATATCTCGCAAACCAGCGTACGGATTTCAATAAGTCGAATGGTGTGTAAGAGTGCGTGTCCAGCTCTACAAATCGACATATATTTGCCAACCCTCCCCCATGAGAAATAGCAATAACCATAAAAGTTTCCATATCTCGCAAACCAGCCCACGGATTTTAATAAGTCTAATGGTGTGTAAGAGTGCGTGTCCAGATCTACAAATCGACATATATTTGCCAACTCTCCCCCATGGGAAATAGTAATTACCATAAAAGTGTTTGAGTCTGGGAAGACGATTTGTGTTTCTCGATTTTTCGACCCCCTATATCTTGCAAACCAGCGTACGAATTTCAATAAGTCGAATGGTGTGTAAGAGTGCGTGTCCAGATCTACAAATCGACATATATTTGCCAACCCTCCCCCATGGGAAATAGTAATTACCATAATAGTGTTTATTAGAGTCTGGGAAGACGATTTGCGTTTCTCGATTTTTCGACCCCCTATATCTCGCAAACCAGCGTACGGATTTCAATAAGTCGAATGGTGTGTAAGAGTGCGTGTCCAGATCTACAAATCGACATATATTTGCCAACCCTCCCCCATGGTAAATAGTAATTACCATAAAAGTGTTTATTAGAGTCTGGGAAGACGATTTGCGTTTCTCGATTTTTCGACCCCCTGTATCTCGCAAACCAGCGTACGAATTTCAATAAGTCGAATGGTGTGTAAGAGTGCGTGTCCAGATCTACAAATCGACATATATTTGCCAACCCTCCCCCATGGTAAATAGTAATTACCATAAAAGTGTTTATTAGAGTCTGGGAAGACGATTTGCGTTTCTCGATTTTTCGACCCCCTATATCTCGCAAACCAGCGTACGGATTTCAATAAGTCGAATGGTGTGTAAGAGTGCGTGTCCAGATCTACAAATCGACATATATTTGCCAACCCTCCCCCATGAGAAATAGCAATAACCATAAAAGTGTCCATATCTCGCAAACCAGCCCACGGACACCATTGGTCTTATTGAAATCCGTACGCTGGTTTGCGAGATATAGGGGGTCGAAAAATCGTGAAACGCAAATCGTCTTCCCAGACTCTAATAAACACTTTTATGGTAATTACTATTTCCCATGGGGGACGGTTGGCAAATATATGTCGACTTGTAGATCTGGACACGCACTCTTACACACCATTCGACTTATTGAAATCCGTGGGCTGGTTTGCGAGATATGGACACTTTTATGGTTATTGCTATTTCTCATGGGGGAGGGTTGGCAAATACATGTCGATTTGTAGAGCTGGACACGCACTCTTACACACCATTCGACTTATTGAAATCCGTACGCTGGTTTGCGAGATATAGGGGGTCGAAAAATCGAGAAACGCAAATCGTCTTCCCAGAATCTAATAAACACTTTTATGGTAATTACTATTTACCATGGGGGAGGGTTGGCAAATATATGTCGCTTTGTAGATCTGGACACGCACTCTTATACACCATTAGACTTATTAAAATCCGTGGGCTGGTTTGCGAGATATGGACACTTTTATGGTTATTGCTATTTCTCATGGGGGAGGGTTGGCAAATATATGTCGATTTGTAGAGCTGGACACGCACTCTTACACACCATTAGACTTATTAAAATCCGTGGGCTGGTTTGCGAGATATGGACACTTTTATGGTTATTGCTATTTCTCATGGGGGAGGGTTGGCAAATATATGTCGATTTGTAGAGCTGGACACGCACTCTTACACACCATTCGACTTATTGAAATCCGTACGCTGGTTTGCGAGATATAGGGGGTCGAAAAATCGAGAAACGCAAATCGTCTTCCCAGACTCTAATAAACACTTTTATGGTAATTACTATTTACCATGGGGGAGGGTTGGCAAATATATGTCGATTTGTAGATCTGGACACGCACTCTTACACACCATTCGACTTATTGAAATCCGTACGCTGGTTTGCGAGATACAGGGGGTCGAAAAATCGAGAAACACAAATCGTCTTCCCAGACTCTAATAAACACTTTTATGGTAATTACTATTTACCATGGGGGAGGGTTGGCAAATATATGTCGATTTGTAGATCTGGACACGCACTCTTACACACCATTCGACTTATTGAAATCCGTACGCTGGTTTGCGAGATATAGGGGGTCGAAAAATCGAGAAACGCAAATCGTCTTCCCAGACTCTAATAAACACTTTTATGGTAATTACTATTTCCCATGGGGGAGGGTTGGCAAATATATGTCGATTTGTAGATCTGGACACGCACTCTTACACACCATTCGACTTAATGAAATCCGTACGCTGGTTTGCAAGATATAGGGGGTCGAAAAATCGAGAAACACAAATCGTCTTCCCAGACTCTAATAAACCCTTTTACGGTAATTACTATTTACCATGGGGGAGGGTTGGCAAATATATGTCGATTTGTAGATCTGGACACGCACTCTTACACACCATTCGACTTATTGAAATCCGTACGCTGGTTTGCGAGATATAGGGGGTCGAAAAATCGAGAAACGCAAATCGTCTTCCCAGACTCTAATAAACACTTTTATGGTAATTGCTATTTACCATGGGGGAGGGTTGGCAAATATATGTCGATTTGTAGATCTGGACACGCACTCTTACACACCATTCGACTTATTGAAATCCGTACGCTGGTTTGCGAGATATAGGGGGTCGAAAAATCGAGAAACGCAAATCGTCTTCCCAGACTCTAATAAACACTTTTATGGTAATTACTATTTCCCATGGGGGAGGGTTGGCAAATATATGTCGATTTGTAGATCTGGACACGCACTCTTACACACCATTAGACTTATTAAAATCCGTGGGCTGGTTTGCGAGATATGGGCACTTTTATGGTTATTGCTATTTCTCATGGGGGAGGGTTGGCAAATATATGTCGATTTGTAGAGCTGGACACGCACTCTTACACACCATTCGACTTATTGAAATCCATACGCTGGTTTGCGAGATATAGGGGGTCGAAAGATCGAGAAACGCAAATCGTCTTCCCAGACTCTAATAAACACTTTTATGGTAATTACTATTTCCCATGGGGGAGGGTTGGCAAATATATGTCGATTTGTAGAGCTAGACACGCACTCTTACACACCATTCGACTTATTGAAATCCGTACGCTAGTTTGCGAGATATAGGGGGTCGAAAAATCGAGAAACGCAAATCGTCTTCCCAGACTCTAATAAACACTTTTATGGTAATTACTATTTCCCATGGGGGAGGGTTGGCAAATATATGTCGATTTGTAGATCTGGACACGCACTCTTACACACCATTCGACTTATTGAAATCCGTACGCTGGTTTGCGAGATATAGGGGGTCGAAAAATCGAGAAACACAAATCGTCTTCCCAGACTCTAATAAACACTTTTATGGTAATTACTATTTCCCATGGGGGAGGGTTGGCAAATATATGTCGATTTGTAGAGCTGGACACGCACTCTTACACACCATTCGACTTATTGAAATCCGTACGCTGGTTTGCGAGATACAGGGGGTCGAAAAATCGAGAAACACAAATCGTCTTCCCAGACTCTAATAAACACTTTTATGGTAATTACTATTTACCATGGGGGAGGGTTGGCAAATATATGTCGATTTGTAGATCTGGACACGCACTCTTACACACCATTCGACTTATTGAAATCCGTACGCTGGTTTGCGAGATACAGGGGGTCGAAAAATCGAGAAACACAAATCGTCTTCCCAGACTCTAATAAACACTTTTATGGTAATTACTATTTACCATGGGGGAGGGTTGGCAAATATATGTCGATTTGTAGATCTGGACACGCACTCTTACACACCATTCGACTTATTGAAATCCGTACGCTGGTTTGCGAGATATAGGGGGTCGAAAAATCGAGAAACGCAAATCGTCTTCCCAGACTCTAATAAACACTTTTATGGTAATTACTATTT
Organism: Aphodius granarius; assembly: GCA_963971325.1. NCBI lineage: Eukaryota > Metazoa > Arthropoda > Insecta > Coleoptera > Scarabaeidae > Aphodius > Aphodius granarius. The sequence continues at coordinate 20,022,797 of OZ020224.1, read as the reverse complement.
CCCATGGGGGAGGGTTGGCAAATATATGTCGATTTGTAGATCTGGACACGCACTCTTACACACCATTCGACTTAATGAAATCCGTACGCTGGTTTGCAAGATATAGGGGGTCGAAAAATCGAGAAACACAAATCGTCTTCCCAGACTCTAATAAACACTTTTACGGTAATTACTATTTACCATGGGGGAGGGTTGGCAAATATATGTCGATTTGTAGATCTGGACACGCACTCTTACACACCATTCGACTTATTGAAATCCGTACGCTGGTTTGCGAGATATAGGGGGTCGAAAAATCGAGAAACGCAAATCGTCTTCCCAGACTCTAATAAACACTTTTATGGTAATTGCTATTTACCATGGGGGAGGGTTGGCAAATATATGTCGATTTGTAGATCTGGACACGCACTCTTACACACCATTCGACTTATTGAAATCCGTACGCTGGTTTGCGAGATATAGGGGGTCGAAAAATCGATAAACGCAAATCGTCTTCCCAGACTCTAATAAACACTTTTATGGTAATTACTATTTCCCATGGGGGAGGGTTGGCAAATATATGTCGATTTGTAGATCTGGACACGCACTCTTACACACCATTAGACTTATTAAAATCCGTGGGCTGGTTTGCGAGATATGGGCACTTTTATGGTTATTGCTATTTCTCATGGGGGAGGGTTGGCAAATATATGTCGATTTGTAGAGCTGGACACGCACTCTTACACACCATTCGACTTATTGAAATCCATACGCTGGTTTGCGAGATATAGGGGGTCGAAAGATCGAGAAACGCAAATCGTCTTCCCAGACTCTAATAAACACTTTTATGGTAATTACTATTTCCCATGGGGGAGGGTTGGCAAATATATGTCGATTTGTAGAGCTAGACACGCACTCTTACACACCATTCGACTTATTGAAATCCGTACGCTGGTTTGCGAGATATAGGGGGTCGAAAAATCGAGAAACGCAAATCGTCTTCCCAGACTCTAATAAACACTTTTATGGTAATTACTATTTCCCATGGGGGAGGGTTGGCAAATATATGTCGATTTGTAGATCTGGACACGCACTCTTACACACCATTCGACTTATTGAAATCCGTACGCTGGTTTGCGAGATATAGGGGGTCGAAAAATCGAGAAACACAAATCGTCTTCCCAGACTCTAATAAACACTTTTATGGTAATTACTATTTCCCATGGGGGAGGGTTGGCAAATATATGTCGATTTGTAGATCTGGACACGCACTCTTACACACCATTCGACTTATTGAAATCCGTACGCTGGTTTGCGAGACATAGGGGGTCGAAGAATCGAGAAACGCAAATCGTCTTCCCAGACACTAATAAACACTTTTATGGTAATTACTATTTACCATGGGGGAGGGTTGGCAAATATATGTCGATTTGTAGATCTGGACACGCACTCTTACACACCATTCGACTTATTGAAATCCGTACGCTGGTTTGCGAGATATAGGGGGTCGAAAGATCGAGAAACGCAAATCGTCTTCCCAGACTCTAATAAACACTTTTATGGTAATTACTATTTCCCATGGGGGAGGGTTGGCAAATATATGTCGATTTGTAGATCTGGACACGCACTCTTACACACCATTAGACTTATTAAAATCCGTGGGCTGGTTTGCGAGATATGGACACTTTTATGGTTATTGCTATTTCTCATGGGGGAGGGTTGGCAAATATATGTCGATTTGTAGAGCTGGACACGCACTCTTACACACCATTCGACTTATTGAAATCCGTACGCTGGTTTGCGAGATATAGGGGGTCGAAAAATCGAGAAACGCAAATCGTCTTCCCAGACTCTAATAAACACTTTTATGGTAATTACTATTTACCATGGGGGAGGGTTGGCAAATATATGTCGATTTGTAGATCTGGACACGCACTCTTACACACCATTCGACTTATTGAAATCCGTACGCTGGTTTGCGAGATACAGGGGGTCGAAAAATCGAGAAACACAAATCGTCTTCCCAGACTCTAATAAACACTTTTATGGTAATTACTATTTACCATGGGGGAGGGTTGGCAAATATATGTCGATTTGTAGATCTGGACACGCACTCTTACACACCATTCGACTTATTGAAATCCGTACGCTGGTTTGCGAGATATAGGGGGTCGAAAAATCGAGAAACGCAAATCGTCTTCCCAGACTCTAATAAACACTTTTATGGTAATTACTATTTCCCATGGGGGAGGGTTGGCAAATATATGTCGATTTGTAGATCTGGACACGCACTCTTACACACCATTCGACTTAATGAAATCCGTACGCTGGTTTGCAAGATATAGGGGGTCGAAAAATCGAGAAACACAAATCGTCTTCCCAGACTCTAATAAACACTTTTACGGTAATTACTATTTACCATGGGGGAGGGTTGGCAAATATATGTCGATTTGTAGATCTGGACACGCACTCTTACACACCATTCGACTTATTGAAATCCGTACGCTGGTTTGCGAGATATAGGGGGTCGAAAAATCGAGAAACGCAAATCGTCTTCCCAGACTCTAATAAACACTTTTATGGTAATTGCTATTTACCATGGGGGAGGGTTGGCAAATATATGTCGATTTGTAGATCTGGACACGCACTCTTACACACCATTCGACTTATTGAAATCCGTACGCTGGTTTGCGAGATATAGGGGGTCGAAAAATCGAGAAACGCAAATCGTCTTCCCAGACTCTAATAAACACTTTTATGGTAATTACTATTTCCCATGGGGGAGGGTTGGCAAATATATGTCGATTTGTAGATCTGGACACGCACTCTTACACACCATTAGACTTATTAAAATCCGTGGGCTGGTTTGCGAGATATGGGCACTTTTATGGTTATTGCTATTTCTCATGGGGGAGGGTTGGCAAATATATGTCGATTTGTAGAGCTGGACACGCACTCTTACACACCATTCGACTTATTGAAATCCATACGCTGGTTTGCGAGATATAGGGGGTCGAAAGATCGAGAAACGCAAATCGTCTTCCCAGACTCTAATAAACACTTTTATGGTAATTACTATTTCCCATGGGGGAGGGTTGGCAAATATATGTCGATTTGTAGAGCTAGACACGCACTCTTACACACCATTCGACTTATTGAAATCCGTACGCTGGTTTGCGAGATATAGGGGGTCGAAAAATCGAGAAACGCAAATCGTCTTCCCAGACTCTAATAAACACTTTTATGGTAATTACTATTTCCCATGGGGGAGGGTTGGCAAATATATGTCGATTTGTAGATCTGGACACGCACTCTTACACACCATTCGACTTATTGAAATCCGTACGCTGGTTTGCGAGATATAGGGGGTCGAAAAATCGAGAAACACAAATCGTCTTCCCAGACTCTAATAAACACTTTTATGGTAATTACTATTTCCCATGGGGGAGGGTTGGCAAATATATGTCGATTTGTAGATCTGGACACGCACTCTTACACACCATTCGACTTATTGAAATCCGTACGCTGGTTTGCGAGATATAGGGGGTCGAAGAATCGAGAAACGCAAATCGTCTTCCCAGACACTAATAAACACTTTTATGGTAATTACTATTTCCCATGGGGGAGGGTTGGCAAATATATGTCGATTTGTAGATCTGGACACGCACTCTTACACACCATTAGACTTATTAAAATCCGTGGGCTGGTTTGCGAGATATGGACACTTTTATGGTTATTGCTATTTCTCATGGGGGAGGGTTGGCAAATATATGTCGATTTGTAGAGCTGGACACGCACTCTTACACACCATTCGACTTATTGAAATCCGTACGCTGGTTTGCGAGATATAGGGGGTCGAAAAATCGTGAAACGCAAATCGTCTTCCCAGACTCTAATAAACACTTTTATGGTAATTACTATTTCCCATGGGGGACGGTTGGCAAATATATGTCGACTTGTAGATCTGGACACGCACTCTTACACACCATTCGACTTATTGAAATCCGTGGGCTGGTTTGCGAGATATGGACACTTTTATGGTTATTGCTATTTCTCATGGGGGAGGGTTGGCAAATACATGTCGATTTGTAGAGCTGGACACGCACTCTTACACACCATTCGACTTATTGAAATCCGTACGCTGGTTTGCGAGATATAGGGGGTCGAAAAATCGAGAAACGCAAATCGTCTTCCCAGACTCTAATAAACACTTTTATGGTAATTACTATTTACCATGGGGGAGGGTTGGCAAATATATGTCGCTTTGTAGATCTGGACACGCACTCTTATACACCATTAGACTTATTAAAATCCGTGGGCTGGTTTGCGAGATATGGACACTTTTATGGTTATTGCTATTTCTCATGGGGGAGGGTTGGCAAATATATGTCGATTTGTAGAGCTGGACACGCACTCTTACACACCATTAGACTTATTAAAATCCGTGGGCTGGTTTGCGAGATATGGACACTTTTATGGTTATTGCTATTTCTCATGGGGGAGGGTTGGCAAATATATGTCGATTTGTAGAGCTGGACACGCACTCTTACACACCATTCGACTTATTGAAATCCGTACGCTGGTTTGCGAGATATAGGGGGTCGAAAAATCGAGAAACGCAAATCGTCTTCCCAGACTCTAATAAACACTTTTATGGTAATTACTATTTACCATGGGGGAGGGTTGGCAAATATATGTCGATTTGTAGATCTGGACACGCACTCTTACACACCATTCGACTTATTGAAATCCGTACGCTGGTTTGCGAGATACAGGGGGTCGAAAAATCGAGAAACACAAATCGTCTTCCCAGACTCTAATAAACACTTTTATGGTAATTACTAGTTACCATGGGGGAGGGTTGGCAAATATATGTCGATTTGTAGATCTGGACACGCACTCTTACACACCATTCGACTTATTGAAATCCGTACGCTGGTTTGCGAGATATAGGGGGTCGAAAAATCGAGAAACGCAAATCGTCTTCCCAGACTCTAATAAACGCTTTTATGGTAATTACTATTTCCCATGGGGGAGGGTTGGCAAATATATGTCGATTTGTAGATCTGGACACGCACTCTTACACACCATTCGACTTAATGAAATCCGTACGCTGGTTTGCAAGATATAGGGGGTCGAAAAATCGAGAAACACAAATCGTCTTCCCAGACTCTAATAAACACTTTTATGGTAATTACTATTTACCATGGGGGAGGGTTGGCAAATATATGTCGATTTGTAGATCTGGACACGCACTCTTACACACCATTCGACTTATTGAAATCCGTACGCTGGTTTGCGAGATATAGGGGGTCGAAAAATCGAGAAACGCAAATCGTCTTCCCAGACTCTAATAAACACTTTTATGGTAATTACTATTTCCCATGGGGGAGGGTTGGCAAATATATGTCGATTTGTAGATCTGGACACGCACTCTTACACACCATTAGACTTATTAAAATCCGTGGGCTGGTTTGCGAGATATGGGCACTTTTATGGTTATTGCTATTTCTCATGGGGGAGGGTTGGCAAATATATGTCGATTTGTAGAGCTGGACACGCACTCTTACACACCATTCGACTTATTGAAATCCGTACGCTGGTTTGCGAGATATAGGGGGTCGAAAAATCGAGAAACGCAAATCGTCTTCCCAGACTCTAATAAACACTTTTATGGTAATTACTATTTCCCATGGGGGAGGGTTGGCAAATATATGTCGATTTGTAGAGCTAGACACGCACTCTTACACACCATTCGACTTATTGAAATCCGTACGCTGGTTTGCGAGATATAGGGGGTCGAAAAATCGAGAAACGCAAATCGTCTTCCCAGACTCTAATAAACACTTTTATGGTAATTACTATTTCCCATGGGGGAGGGTTGGCAAATATATGTCGATTTGTAGATCTGGACACGCACTCTTACACACCATTCGACTTATTGAAATCCGTACGCTGGTTTGCGAGATATAGGGGGTCGAAAAATCGAGAAACACAAATCGTCTTCCCAGACTCTAATAAACACTTTTATGGTAATTACTATTTCACATGGGGGAGGGTTGGCAAATATATGTCGATTTGTAGATCTGGACACGCACTCTTACACACCATTCGACTTATTGAAATCCGTACGCTGGTTTGCGAGATATAGGGGGTCGAAGAATCGAGAAACGCAAATCGTCTTCCCAGACACTAATAAACACTTTTATGGTAATTACTATTTCCCATGGGGGAGGGTTGGCAAATATATGTCGATTTGTAGATCTGGATACGCACTCTTACACACCATTAGACTTATTAAAATCCGTGGGCTGGTTTGCGAGATATGGACACTTTTATGGTTATTGCTATTTCTCATGGGGGAGGGTTGGCAAATATATGTCGATTTGTAGAGCTGGACACGCACTCTTACACACCATTCGACTTATTGAAATCCGTACGCTGGTTTGCGAGATATAGGGGGTCGAAAAATCGAGAAACGCAAATCGTCTTCCCAGACTCTAATAAACACTTTTATGGTAATTACTATTTCCCATGGGGGAGGGTTGGCAAATATATGTCGATTTGTAGATCTGGACACGCACTCTTACACACCATTCGACTTTTTGAAATCCGTACGCTGGTTTGCGAGATATAGGGGGTCGAAAAATCGAGAAACGCAAATCGTCTTCCCAGACTCTAATAAACACTTTTATGGTAATTACTATTTCCCATGGGGGAGGGTTGGCAAATATATGTCGATTTGTAGATCTGGACACGCACTCTTACACACCATTCGACTTATTGGAATCCGTACGCTGGTTTGCAAGATATAGGGGGTCGAAAAATCGAGAAACACAAATCGTCTTCCCAGTCTCTAATAAACACTTTTATGGTAATTACTATTTCCCATGGGGGAGGGTTGGCAAATATATGTCGATTTGTAGATCTGGACACGCACTCTTACACACCATTAGACTTATTAAAATCCGTGGGCTGGTTTGCGAGATATGGACACTTTTATGGTTATTGCTATTTCTCATGGGGGAGGGTTGGCAAATATATGTCGATTTATAGAGCTGGACACGCACTCTTACACACCATTCGACTTATTGAAATCCGTACGCTGGTTTGCGAGATATAGGTGGTCGGCATATCGAGAAATGCAAATTGTCTTCCCAGACTCTAATAAACACTTTTATGGTAATTACTATTTCCCATGGGGGAGGGTTGGCAAATATATGTCGACTTGTAGATCTGGACACGCACTCTTACACACCATTCGACTTATTGAAATCCGTCCGCTGGTTTGCGAGATATAGGGGGTCGAAAAATCGAGAAACGCAAATCGTCTTCCCAGACTCTAATAAACACTTTTATGGTAATTACTATTTCCCATGGGGAAGGGTTGGCAAATGTATGTCGATTTGTAGAGCTAGACACGCACTCTTACACACCATTCGACTTATTGAAATCCGTACGCTGGTTTGCGAGATATAGGGGGTCGAAAAATCGAGAAACGCAAATCGTCTTCCCAGACTCTAATAAACACTTTTATGGTAATTACTATTTCCCATGGGGGAGGGTTGGCAAATATATGTCGATTTGTAGATCTGGACAGGCACTCTTACACACCATTAGACTTATAAAAATCCGTGGGCTGGTTTGCGGGATATGGACACTTTTATGGTTATTGCTATTTCTCATGGGGGAGGGTTGGCAAATATATGTCGATTTGTAGAACTGGACACGCACTCTTACACACCATTCGACTTATTGAAATCCGTACGCTGGTTTGCGAGATATAGGGGGTCGAAAAATCAAGAAACGCAAATCGTCTTCCCAGACTCTAATAAACACTTTTATGGTAATTACTATTTCCCATGGGGGAGGGTTGGCAAATATATGTCGATTTGTAGATCTGGACACGCACTCTTACACACCATTAGACTTATTAAAATCCGTGGGCTGGTTTGCGAAATATGGACACTTTTATGGTTATTGCTATTTCTCATGGGGGAGGGTTGGCAAATATATGTCGATTTGTAGAGCTGGACACGCACTCTTACACACCATTAGACTTATTAAAATCCGTGGGCTGGTTTGCGAGATATGGACACTTTTATGGTTATTGCTATTTCTCATGGGGGAGGGTTGGCAAATATATGTCGATTTGTAGAGCTGGACACGCACTCTTACACACCATTCGACTTATTGAAATCCGTACGCTGGTTTGCGAGATATAGGGGGTCGAAAAATCGAGAAACGCAAATCGTCTTCCCAGACTCTAATAAACACTTTTATGGTAATTACTATTTACCATGGGGGAGGGTTGGCAAATATATGTCGATTTGTAGATCTGGACACGCACTCTTACACACCATTCGACTTATTGAAATCCGTACGCTGGTTTGCGAGATACAGGGGGTCGAAAAATCGAGAAACACAAATCGTCTTCCCAGACTCTAATAAACACTTTTATGGTAATTACTAGTTACCATGGGGGAGGGTTGGCAAATATATGTCGATTTGTAGATCTGGACACGCACTCTTACACACCATTCGACTTATTGAAATCCGTACGCTGGTTTGCGAGATATAGGGGGTCGAAAAATCGAGAAACGCAAATCGTCTTCCCAGACTCTAATAAACGCTTTTATGGTAATTACTATTTCCCATGGGGGAGGGTTGGCAAATATATGTCGATTTGTAGATCTGGACACGCACTCTTACACACCATTCGACTTAATGAAATCCGTACGCTGGTTTGCAAGATATAGGGGGTCGAAAAATCGAGAAACACAAATCGTCTTCCCAGACTCTAATAAACACTTTTATGGTAATTACTATTTACCATGGGGGAGGGTTGGCAAATATATGTCGATTTGTAGATCTGGACACGCACTCTTACACACCATTCGACTTATTGAAATCCGTACGCTGGTTTGCGAGATATAGGGGGTCGAAAAATCGAGAAACGCAAATCGTCTTCCCAGACTCTAATAAACACTTTTATGGTAATTACTATTTCCCATGGGGGAGGGTTGGCAAATATATGTCGATTTGTAGATCTGGACACGCACTCTTACACACCATTAGACTTATTAAAATCCGTGGGCTGGTTTGCGAGATATGGGCACTTTTATGGTTATTGCTATTTCTCATGGGGGAGGGTTGGCAAATATATGTCGATTTGTAGAGCTGGACACGCACTCTTACACACCATTCGACTTATTGAAATCCGTACGCTGGTTTGCGAGATATAGGGGGTCGAAAAATCGAGAAACGCAAATCGTCTTCCCAGACTCTAATAAACACTTTTATGGTAATTACTATTTCCCATGGGGAGGGTTGGCAAATATATGTCGATTTGTAGAGCTAGACACGCACTCTTACACACCATTCGACTTATTGAAATCCGTACGCTGGTTTGCGAGATATAGGGGGTCGAAAAATCGAGAAACGCAAATCGTCTTCCCAGACTCTAATAAACACTTTTATGGTAATTACTATTTCCCATGGGGGAGGGTTGGCAAATATATGTCGATTTGTAGATCTGGACACGCACTCTTACACACCATTCGACTTATTGAAATCCGTACGCTGGTTTGCGAGATATAGGGGGTCGAAAAATCGAGAAACACAAATCGTCTTCCCAGACTCTAATAAACACTTTTATGGTAATTACTATTTCACATGGGGGAGGGTTGGCAAATATATGTCGATTTGTAGATCTGGACACGCACTCTTACACACCATTCGACTTATTGAAATCCGTACGCTGGTTTGCGAGATATAGGGGGTCGAAGAATCGAGAAACGCAAATCGTCTTCCCAGACACTAATAAACACTTTTATGGTAATTACTATTTCCCATGGGGGAGGGTTGGCAAATATATGTCGATTTGTAGATCTGGATACGCACTCTTACACACCATTAGACTTATTAAAATCCGTGGGCTGGTTTGCGAGATATGGACACTTTTATGGTTATTGCTATTTCTCATGGGGGAGGGTTGGCAAATATATGTCGATTTGTAGAGCTGGACACGCACTCTTACACACCATTCGACTTATTGAAATCCGTACGCTGGTTTGCGAGATATAGGGGGTCGAAAAATCGAGAAACGCAAATCGTCTTCCCAGACTCTAATAAACACTTTTATGGTAATTACTATTTCCCATGGGGGAGGGTTGGCAAATATATGTCGATTTGTAGATCTGGACACGCACTCTTACACACCATTCGACTTTTTGAAATCCGTACGCTGGTTTGCGAGATATAGGGGGTCGAAAAATCGAGAAACGCAAATCGTCTTCCCAGACTCTAATAAACACTTTTATGGTAATTACTATTTCCCATGGGGGAGGGTTGGCAAATATATGTCGATTTGTAGATCTGGACACGCACTCTTACACACCATTCGACTTATTGGAATCCGTACGCTGGTTTGCAAGATATAGGGGGTCGAAAAATCGAGAAACACAAATCGTCTTCCCAGTCTCTAATAAAGACTTTTATGGTAATTACTATTTCCCATGGGGGAGGGTTGGCAAATATATGTCGATTTGTAGATCTGGACACGCACTCTTACACACCATTAGACTTATTAAAATCCGTGGGCTGGTTTGCGAGATATGGACACTTTTATGGTTATTGCTATTTCTCATGGGGGAGGGTTGGCAAATATATGTCGATTTATAGAGCTGGACACGCACTCTTACACACCATTCGACTTATTGAAATCCGTACGCTGGTTTGCGAGATATAGGTGGTCGGCATATCGAGAAATGCAAATTGTCTTCCCAGACTCTAATAAACACTTTTATGGTAATTACTATTTCCCATGGGGGAGGGTTGGCAAATATATGTCGACTTGTAGATCTGGACACGCACTCTTACACACCATTCGACTTATTGAAATCCGTCCGCTGGTTTGCGAGATATAGGGGGTCGAAAAATCGAGAAACGCAAATCGTCTTCCCAGACTCTAATAAACACTTTTATGGTAATTACTATTTACCATGGGGGAGGGTTGGCAAATATATGTCGCTTTGTAGATCTGGACACGCACTCTTACACACCATTAGACTTATTAAAATCCGTGGGCTGGTTTGCGAGATATGGACACTTTTATGGTTATTGCCATTTCTCATGGGGGAGGGTTGGCAAATATATGTCGATTTGTAGATCTGGACACGCACTCTTACACACCATTCGACTTATTGAAATCCGTACGCTGGTTTGCAAGATATAGGGGGTCGAAAAATCGAGAAACACAAATCGTCTTCCCAGACTCTAATAAACACTTTTATGGTAATTACTATTTACCATGGGGGAGGGTTGGCAAATATATGTCGATTTGTAGATCTGGACACGCACTCTTACACACCATTCGACTTATTGAAATCCGTACGCTGGTTTGCGAGATATAGGGGGTCGAAAAATCGAGAAACGCAAATCGTCTTCCCAGACTCTAATAAACACTTTTATGGTAATTGCTATTTACCATGGGGGAGGGTTGGCAAATATATGTCGATTTGTAGATCTGGACACGCACTCTTACACACCATTCGACTTATTGAAATCCGTACGCTGGTTTGCGAGATATAGGGTGTCGAAAAATCGAGAAACGCAAATCGTCTTCCCAGACTATAATAAACACTTTTATGGTAATTACTATTTCCCATGGGGGAGGGTTGGCAAATATATGTCGATTTGTAGATCTGGACACGCACTCTTACACACCATTAGACTTATTAAAATCCGTGGGCTGGTTTGCGAGATATGGGCACTTTTATGGTTATTGCTATTTCTCATGGGGGAGGGTTGGCAAATATATGTCGATTTGTAGAGCTGGACACGCACTCCTACACACCATTCGACTTATTGAAATCCATACGCTGGTTTGCGAGATATAGGGGGTCGAAAAATCGAGAAACGCAAATCGTCTTCCCAGACTCTAATAAACACTTTTATGGTAATTACTATTTCCCATGGGGGAGGGTTGGCAAATATATGTCGATTTGTAGAGCTAGACACGCACTCTTACACACCATTCGACTTATTGAAATCCGTACGCTGGTTTGCGAGATATAGGGGGTCGAAAAATCGAGAAACGCAAATCGTCTTCCCAGACTCTAATAAACACTTTTATGGTAATTACTATTTCCCACGGGGGAGGGTTGGCAAATATATGTCGATTTGTAGATCTGGACACGCACTCTTACACACCATTCGACTTATTGAAATCCGTACGCTGGTTTGCGAGATATAGGGGGTCGAAAAATCGAGAAACACAAATCGTCTTCCCAGACTCTAATAAACACTTTTATGGTAATTACTATTTCCCATGGGGGAGGGTTGGCAAATATATGTCGATTTGTAGATCTGGACACGCACTCTTACACACCATTCGACTTATTGAAATCCGTACGCTGGTTTGCGAGATATAGGGGGTCGAAAAATCGAGAAACGCAAATCGTCTTCCCAGACTCTAATAAACACTTTTATGGTAATTGCTATTTACCATGGGGGAGGGTTGGCAAATATATGTCGATTTGTAGATCTGGACACGCACTCTTACACACCATTCGACTTATTGAAATCCGTACGCTGGTTTGCGAGATATAGGGGGTCGAAAAATCGAGAAACGCAAATCGTCTTCCCAGACTATAATAAACACTTTTATGGTAATTACTATTTCCCATGGGGGAGGGTTGGCAAATATATGTCGATTTGTAGATCTGGACACGCACTCTTACACACCATTAGACTTATTAAAATCCGTGGGCTGGTTTGCGAGATATGGGCACTTTTATGGTTATTGCTATTTCTCATGGGGGAGGGTTGGCAAATATATGTCGATTTGTAGAGCTGGACACGCACTCTTACACACCATTCGACTTATTGAAATCCATTCGCTGGTTTGCGAGATATAGGGGGTCGAAAAATCGAGAAACGCAAATCGTCTTCCCAGACTCTAATAAACACTTTTATGGTAATTACTATTTCCCATGGGGGAGGGTTGGCAAATATATGTCGATTTGTAGAGCTAGACACGCACTCTTACACACCATTCGACTTATTGAAATCCATACGCTGGTTTGCGAGATATAGGGGGTCGAAAAATCGAGAAACGCAAATCGTCTTCCCAGACTCTAATAAACACTTTTATGGTAATTACTATTTCCCATGGGGGAGGGTTGCAAATATATGTCGATTTGTAGATCTGGACACGCACTCTTACACACCATTCGACTTATTGAAATCCGTCCGCTGGTTTGCGAGATATAGGGGGTCGAAAAATCGAGAAACGCAAATCGTCTTCCCAGACTCTAATAAACACTTTTATGGTAATTACTATTTACCATGGGGGAGGGTTGGCAAATATATGTCGCTTTGTAGATCTGGACACGCACTCTTACACACCATTAGACTTATTAAAATCCGTGGGCTGGTTTGCGAGATATGGACACTTTTATGGTTATTGCCATTTCTCATGGGGGAGGGTTGGCAAATATATGTCGATTTGTAGATCTGGACACGCACTCTTACACACCATTCGACTTATTGAAATCCGTACGCTGGTTTGCAAGATATAGGGGGTCGAAAAATCGAGAAACACAAATCGTCTTCCCAGACTCTAATAAACACTTTTATGGTAATTACTATTTACCATGGGGGAGGGTTGGCAAATATATGTCGATTTGTAGATCTGGACACGCACTCTTACACACCATTCGACTTATTGAAATCCGTACGCTGGTTTGCGAGATATAGGGGGTCGAAAAATCGAGAAACGCAAATCGTCTTCCCAGACTCTAATAAACACTTTTATGGTAATTGCTATTTACCATGGGGGAGGGTTGGCAAATATATGTCGATTTGTAGATCTGGACACGCACTCTTACACACCATTCGACTTATTGAAATCCGTACGCTGGTTTGCGAGATATAGGGGGTCGAAAAATCGAGAAACGCAAATCGTCTTCCCAGACTATAATAAACACTTTTATGGTAATTACTATTTCCCATGGGGGAGGGTTGGCAAATATATGTCGATTTGTAGATCTGGACACGCACTCTTACACACCATTAGACTTATTAAAATCCGTGGGCTGGTTTGCGAGATATGGGCACTTTTATGGTTATTGCTATTTCTCATGGGGGAGGGTTGGCAAATATATGTCGATTTGTAGAGCTGGACACGCACTCTTACACACCATTCGACTTATTGAAATCCATACGCTGGTTTGCGAGATATAGGGGGTCGAAAAATCGAGAAACGCAAATCGTCTTCCCAGACTCTAATAAACACTTTTATGGTAATTACTATTTCCCATGGGGGAGGGTTGGCAAATATATGTCGATTTGTAGAGCTAGACACGCACTCTTACACACCATTCGACTTATTGAAATCCGTACGCTGGTTTGCGAGATATAGGGGGTCGAAAAATCGAGAAACGCAAATCGTCTTCCCAGACTCTAATAAACACTTTTATGGTAATTACTATTTCCCATGGGGGAGGGTTGGCAAATATATGTCGATTTGTAGATCTGGACACGCACTCTTACACACCATTCGACTTATTGAAATCCGTACGCTGGTTTGCGAGATATAGGGGGTCGAAGAATCGAGAAACGCAAATCGTCTTCCCAGACACTAATAAACACTTTTATGGTAATTACTATTTCCCATGGGGGAGGGTTGGCAAATATATGTCGATTTGTAGATCTGGACACGCACTCTTACACACCATTAGACTTATTAAAATCCGTGGGCTGGTTTGCGAGATATGGACACTTTTATGGTTATTGCTATTTCTCATGGGGGAGGGTTGGCAAATATATGTCGATTTGTAGAGCTGGACACGCACTCTTACACACCATTCGACTTATTGAAATCCGTACGCTGGTTTGCGAGATATAGGGGGTCGAAAAATCGTGAAACGCAAATCGTCTTCCCAGACTCTAATAAACACTTTTATGGTAATTACTATTTCCCATGGGGGACGGTTGGCAAATATATGTCGACTTGTAGATCTGGACACGCACTCTTACACACCATTCGACTTATTGAAATCCGTGGGCTGGTTTGCGAGATATGGACACTTTTATGGTTATTGCTATTTCTCATGGGGGAGGGTTGGCAAATACATGTCGATTTGTAGAGCTGGACACGCACTCTTACACACCATTCGACTTATTGAAATCCGTACGCTGGTTTGCGAGATATAGGGGGTCGAAAAATCGAGAAACGCAAATCGTCTTCCCAGACTCTAATAAACACTTTTATGGTAATTACTATTTACCATGGGGGAGGGTTGGCAAATATATGTCGCTTTGTAGATCTGGACACGCACTCTTATACACCATTAGACTTATTAAAATCCGTGGGCTGGTTTGCGAGATATGGACACTTTTATGGTTATTGCTATTTCTCATGGGGGAGGGTTGGCAAATATATGTCGATTTGTAGAGCTGGACACGCACTCTTACACACCATTAGACTTATTAAAATCCGTGGGCTGGTTTGCGAGATATGGACACTTTTATGGTTATTGCTATTTCTCATGGGGGAGGGTTGGCAAATATATGTCGATTTGTAGAGCTGGACACGCACTCTTACACACCATTCGACTTATTGAAATCCGTACGCTGGTTTGCGAGATATAGGGGGTCGAAAAATCGAGAAACGCAAATCGTCTTCCCAGACTCTAATAAACACTTTTATGGTAATTACTATTTACCATGGGGGAGGGTTGGCAAATATATGTCGATTTGTAGATCTGGACACGCACTCTTACACACCATTCGACTTATTGAAATCCGTACGCTGGTTTGCGAGATACAGGGGGTCGAAAAATCGAGAAACACAAATCGTCTTCCCAGACTCTAATAAACACTTTTATGGTAATTACTAGTTACCATGGGGGAGGGTTGGCAAATATATGTCGATTTGTAGATCTGGACACGCACTCTTACACACCATTCGACTTATTGAAATCCGTACGCTGGTTTGCGAGATATAGGGGGTCGAAAAATCGAGAAACGCAAATCGTCTTCCCAGACTCTAATAAACGCTTTTATGGTAATTACTATTTCCCATGGGGGAGGGTTGGCAAATATATGTCGATTTGTAGATCTGGACACGCACTCTTACACACCATTCGACTTAATGAAATCCGTACGCTGGTTTGCAAGATATAGGGGGTCGAAAAATCGAGAAACACAAATCGTCTTCCCAGACTCTAATAAACACTTTTATGGTAATTACTATTTACCATGGGGGAGGGTTGGCAAATATATGTCGATTTGTAGATCTGGACACGCACTCTTACACACCATTCGACTTATTGAAATCCGTACGCTGGTTTGCGAGATATAGGGGGTCGAAAAATCGAGAAACGCAAATCGTCTTCCCAGACTCTAATAAACACTTTTATGGTAATTGCTATTTACCATGGGGGAGGGTTGGCAAATATATGTCGATTTGTAGATCTGGACACGCACTCTTACACACCATTCGACTTATTGAAATCCGTACGCTGGTTTGCGAGATATAGGGGGTCGAAAAATCGAGAAACGCAAATCGTCTTCCCAGACTCTAATAAACACTTTTATGGTAATTACTATTTCCCATGGGGGAGGGTTGGCAAATATATGTCGATTTGTAGATCTGGACACGCACTCTTACACACCATTAGA
Source organism: Aphodius granarius (assembly GCA_963971325.1). Taxonomy (NCBI): domain Eukaryota; kingdom Metazoa; phylum Arthropoda; class Insecta; order Coleoptera; family Scarabaeidae; genus Aphodius; species Aphodius granarius. The sequence goes on along the minus strand of OZ020224.1, from coordinate 20,006,129 downwards.
CTTATTAAAATCCGTGGGCTGGTTTGCGAGATATGGGCACTTTTATGGTTATTGCTATTTCTCATGGGGGAGGGTTGGCAAATATATGTCGATTTGTAGAGCTGGACACGCACTCTTACACACCATTCGACTTATTGAAATCCGTACGCTGGTTTGCGAGATATAGGGGGTCGAAAAATCGAGAAACGCAAATCGTCTTCCCAGACTCTAATAAACACTTTTATGGTAATTACTATTTCCCATGGGGGAGGGTTGGCAAATATATGTCGATTTGTAGAGCTAGACACGCACTCTTACACACCATTCGACTTATTGAAATCCGTACGCTGGTTTGCGAGATATAGGGGGTCGAAAAATCGAGAAACGCAAATCGTCTTCCCAGACTCTAATAAACACTTTTATGGTAATTACTATTTCCCATGGGGGAGGGTTGGCAAATATATGTCGATTTGTAGATCTGGACACGCACTCTTACACACCATTCGACTTATTGAAATCCGTACGCTGGTTTGCGAGATATAGGGGGTCGAAAAATCGAGAAACACAAATCGTCTTCCCAGACTCTAATAAACACTTTTATGGTAATTACTATTTCACATGGGGGAGGGTTGGCAAATATATGTCGATTTGTAGATCTGGACACGCACTCTTACACACCATTCGACTTATTGAAATCCGTACGCTGGTTTGCGAGATATAGGGGGTCGAAGAATCGAGAAACGCAAATCGTCTTCCCAGACACTAATAAACACTTTTATGGTAATTACTATTTCCCATGGGGGAGGGTTGGCAAATATATGTCGATTTGTAGATCTGGATACGCACTCTTACACACCATTAGACTTATTAAAATCCGTGGGCTGGTTTGCGAGATATGGACACTTTTATGGTTATTGCTATTTCTCATGGGGGAGGGTTGGCAAATATATGTCGATTTGTAGAGCTGGACACGCACTCTTACACACCATTCGACTTATTGAAATCCGTACGCTGGTTTGCGAGATATAGGGGGTCGAAAAATCGAGAAACGCAAATCGTCTTCCCAGACTCTAATAAACACTTTTATGGTAATTACTATTTCCCATGGGGGAGGGTTGGCAAATATATGTCGATTTGTAGATCTGGACACGCACTCTTACACACCATTCGACTTTTTGAAATCCGTACGCTGGTTTGCGAGATATAGGGGGTCGAAAAATCGAGAAACGCAAATCGTCTTCCCAGACTCTAATAAACACTTTTATGGTAATTACTATTTCCCATGGGGGAGGGTTGGCAAATATATGTCGATTTGTAGATCTGGACACGCACTCTTACACACCATTCGACTTATTGGAATCCGTACGCTGGTTTGCAAGATATAGGGGGTCGAAAAATCGAGAAACACAAATCGTCTTCCCAGTCTCTAATAAACACTTTTATGGTAATTACTATTTCCCATGGGGGAGGGTTGGCAAATATATGTCGATTTGTAGATCTGGACACGCACTCTTACACACCATTAGACTTATTAAAATCCGTGGGCTGGTTTGCGAGATATGGACACTTTTATGGTTATTGCTATTTCTCATGGGGGAGGGTTGGCAAATATATGTCGATTTATAGAGCTGGACACGCACTCTTACACACCATTCGACTTATTGAAATCCGTACGCTGGTTTGCGAGATATAGGTGGTCGGCATATCGAGAAATGCAAATTGTCTTCCCAGACTCTAATAAACACTTTTATGGTAATTACTATTTCCCATGGGGGAGGGTTGGCAAATATATGTCGACTTGTAGATCTGGACACGCACTCTTACACACCATTCGACTTATTGAAATCCGTCCGCTGGTTTGCGAGATATAGGGGGTCGAAAAATCGAGAAACGCAAATCGTCTTCCCAGACTCTAATAAACACTTTTATGGTAATTACTATTTACCATGGGGGAGGGTTGGCAAATATATGTCGCTTTGTAGATCTGGACACGCACTCTTACACACCATTAGACTTATTAAAATCCGTGGGCTGGTTTGCGAGATATGGACACTTTTATGGTTATTGCCATTTCTCATGGGGGAGGGTTGGCAAATATATGTCGATTTGTAGATCTGGACACGCACTCTTACACACCATTCGACTTATTGAAATCCGTACGCTGGTTTGCAAGATATAGGGGGTCGAAAAATCGAGAAACACAAATCGTCTTCCCAGACTCTAATAAACACTTTTATGGTAATTACTATTTACCATGGGGGAGGGTTGGCAAATATATGTCGATTTGTAGATCTGGACACGCACTCTTACACACCATTCGACTTATTGAAATCCGTACGCTGGTTTGCGAGATATAGGGGGTCGAAAAATCGAGAAACGCAAATCGTCTTCCCAGACTCTAATAAACACTTTTATGGTAATTGCTATTTACCATGGGGGAGGGTTGGCAAATATATGTCGATTTGTAGATCTGGACACGCACTCTTACACACCATTCGACTTATTGAAATCCGTACGCTGGTTTGCGAGATATAGGGTGTCGAAAAATCGAGAAACGCAAATCGTCTTCCCAGACTATAATAAACACTTTTATGGTAATTACTATTTCCCATGGGGGAGGGTTGGCAAATATATGTCGATTTGTAGATCTGGACACGCACTCTTACACACCATTAGACTTATTAAAATCCGTGGGCTGGTTTGCGAGATATGGGCACTTTTATGGTTATTGCTATTTCTCATGGGGGAGGGTTGGCAAATATATGTCGATTTGTAGAGCTGGACACGCACTCCTACACACCATTCGACTTATTGAAATCCATACGCTGGTTTGCGAGATATAGGGGGTCGAAAAATCGAGAAACGCAAATCGTCTTCCCAGACTCTAATAAACACTTTTATGGTAATTACTATTTCCCATGGGGGAGGGTTGGCAAATATATGTCGATTTGTAGAGCTAGACACGCACTCTTACACACCATTCGACTTATTGAAATCCGTACGCTGGTTTGCGAGATATAGGGGGTCGAAAAATCGAGAAACGCAAATCGTCTTCCCAGACTCTAATAAACACTTTTATGGTAATTACTATTTCCCACGGGGGAGGGTTGGCAAATATATGTCGATTTGTAGATCTGGACACGCACTCTTACACACCATTCGACTTATTGAAATCCGTACGCTGGTTTGCGAGATATAGGGGGTCGAAAAATCGAGAAACACAAATCGTCTTCCCAGACTCTAATAAACACTTTTATGGTAATTACTATTTCCCATGGGGGAGGGTTGGCAAATATATGTCGATTTGTAGATCTGGACACGCACTCTTACACACCATTCGACTTATTGAAATCCGTACGCTGGTTTGCGAGATATAGGGGGTCGAAAAATCGAGAAACGCAAATCGTCTTCCCAGACTCTAATAAACACTTTTATGGTAATTGCTATTTACCATGGGGGAGGGTTGGCAAATATATGTCGATTTGTAGATCTGGACACGCACTCTTACACACCATTCGACTTATTGAAATCCGTACGCTGGTTTGCGAGATATAGGGGGTCGAAAAATCGAGAAACGCAAATCGTCTTCCCAGACTATAATAAACACTTTTATGGTAATTACTATTTCCCATGGGGGAGGGTTGGCAAATATATGTCGATTTGTAGATCTGGACACGCACTCTTACACACCATTAGACTTATTAAAATCCGTGGGCTGGTTTGCGAGATATGGGCACTTTTATGGTTATTGCTATTTCTCATGGGGGAGGGTTGGCAAATATATGTCGATTTGTAGAGCTGGACACGCACTCTTACACACCATTCGACTTATTGAAATCCATACGCTGGTTTGCGAGATATAGGGGGTCGAAAAATCGAGAAACGCAAATCGTCTTCCCAGACTCTAATAAACACTTTTATGGTAATTACTATTTCCCATGGGGGAGGGTTGGCAAATATATGTCGATTTGTAGAGCTAGACACGCACTCTTACACACCATTCGACTTATTGAAATCCATACGCTGGTTTGCGAGATATAGGGGGTCGAAAAATCGAGAAACGCAAATCGTCTTCCCAGACTCTAATAAACACTTTTATGGTAATTACTATTTCCCATGGGGGAGGGTTGCAAATATATGTCGATTTGTAGATCTGGACACGCACTCTTACACACCATTCGACTTATTGAAATCCGTCCGCTGGTTTGCGAGATATAGGGGGTCGAAAAATCGAGAAACGCAAATCGTCTTCCCAGACTCTAATAAACACTTTTATGGTAATTACTATTTACCATGGGGGAGGGTTGGCAAATATATGTCGCTTTGTAGATCTGGACACGCACTCTTACACACCATTAGACTTATTAAAATCCGTGGGCTGGTTTGCGAGATATGGACACTTTTATGGTTATTGCCATTTCTCATGGGGGAGGGTTGGCAAATATATGTCGATTTGTAGATCTGGACACGCACTCTTACACACCATTCGACTTATTGAAATCCGTACGCTGGTTTGCAAGATATAGGGGGTCGAAAAATCGAGAAACACAAATCGTCTTCCCAGACTCTAATAAACACTTTTATGGTAATTACTATTTACCATGGGGGAGGGTTGGCAAATATATGTCGATTTGTAGATCTGGACACGCACTCTTACACACCATTCGACTTATTGAAATCCGTACGCTGGTTTGCGAGATATAGGGGGTCGAAAAATCGAGAAACGCAAATCGTCTTCCCAGACTCTAATAAACACTTTTATGGTAATTGCTATTTACCATGGGGGAGGGTTGGCAAATATATGTCGATTTGTAGATCTGGACACGCACTCTTACACACCATTCGACTTATTGAAATCCGTACGCTGGTTTGCGAGATATAGGGGGTCGAAAAATCGAGAAACGCAAATCGTCTTCCCAGACTATAATAAACACTTTTATGGTAATTACTATTTCCCATGGGGGAGGGTTGGCAAATATATGTCGATTTGTAGATCTGGACACGCACTCTTACACACCATTAGACTTATTAAAATCCGTGGGCTGGTTTGCGAGATATGGGCACTTTTATGGTTATTGCTATTTCTCATGGGGGAGGGTTGGCAAATATATGTCGATTTGTAGAGCTGGACACGCACTCTTACACACCATTCGACTTATTGAAATCCATACGCTGGTTTGCGAGATATAGGGGGTCGAAAAATCGAGAAACGCAAATCGTCTTCCCAGACTCTAATAAACACTTTTATGGTAATTACTATTTCCCATGGGGGAGGGTTGGCAAATATATGTCGATTTGTAGAGCTAGACACGCACTCTTACACACCATTCGACTTATTGAAATCCGTACGCTGGTTTGCGAGATATAGGGGGTCGAAAAATCGAGAAACGCAAATCGTCTTCCCAGACTCTAATAAACACTTTTATGGTAATTACTATTTCCCACGGGGGAGGGTTGGCAAATATATGTCGATTTGTAGATCTGGACACGCACTCTTACACACCATTCGACTTATTGAAATCCGTACGCTGGTTTGCGAGATATAGGGGGTCGAAAAATCGAGAAACACAAATCGTCTTCCCAGACTCTAATAAACACTTTTATGGTAATTACTATTTCCCATGGGGGAGGGTTGGCAAATATATGTCGATTTGTAGATCTGGACACGCACTCTTACACACCATTCGACTTATTGAAATCCGTACGCTGGTTTGCGAGATATAGGGGGTCGAAAAATCGAGAAACGCAAATCGTCTTCCCAGACTCTAATAAACACTTTTATGGTAATTGCTATTTACCATGGGGGAGGGTTGGCAAATATATGTCGATTTGTAGATCTGGACACGCACTCTTACACACCATTCGACTTATTGAAATCCGTACGCTGGTTTGCGAGATATAGGGGGTCGAAAAATCGAGAAACGCAAATCGTCTTCCCAGACTATAATAAACACTTTTATGGTAATTACTGTTTCCCATGGGGGAGGGTTGGCAAATATATGTCGATTTGTAGATCTGGACACGCACTCTTACACACCATTAGACTTATTAAAATCCGTGGGCTGGTTTGCGAGATATGGGCACTTTTATGGTTATTGCTATTTCTCATGGGGGAGGGTTGGCAAATATATGTCGATTTGTAGAGCTGGACACGCACTCTTACACACCATTCGACTTATTGAAATCCATACGCTGGTTTGCGAGATATAGGGGGTCGAAAAATCGAGAAACGCAAATCGTCTTCCCGGACTCTAATAAACACTTTTATGGTAATTACTATTTCCCATGGGGGAGGGTTGGCAAATATATGTCGATTTGTAGAGCTAGACACGCACCTTTACACACCATTCGACTTATTGAAATCCATACGCTGGTTTGCGAGATATAGGGGGTCGAAAAATCGAGAAACGCAAATCGTCTTCCCAGACTCTAATAAACACTTTTATGGTAATTACTATTTCCCATGGGGGAGGGTTGCAAATATATGTCGATTTGTAGATCTGGACACGCACTCTTACACACCATTCGACTTATTGAAATCCGTACGCTGGTTTGCGAGATATAGGGGGTCGAAAAATCGAGAAACACAAATCGTCTTCCCAGACTCTAATAAACACTTTTATGGTAATTACTATTTCCCATGGGGGAGGGTTGGCAAATATATGTCGATTTGTAGATCTGGACACGCACTCTTACACACCATTCGACTTATTGAAATCCGTACGCTGGTTTGCGAGATATAGGGGGTCGAAGAATCGAGAAACGCAAATCGTCTTCCCAGACACTAATAAACACTTTTATGGTAATTACTATTTCCCATGGGGGAGGGTTGGCAAATATATGTCGATTTGTAGATCTGGACACGCGCTCTTACACACCATTAGACTTATTAAAATCCGTGGGTTGGTTTGCGAGATATGGACACTTTTATGGTTATTGCTATTTCTCATGGGGGAGGGTTGGCAAATATATGTCGATTTGTAGAGCTGGACACGCACTCTTACACACCATTCGACTTATTGGAATCCGTACGCTGGTTTGCGAGATATAGGGGGTCGAAAAATCGAGAAACGCAAATCGTCTTCCCAGACTCTAATAAACACTTTTATGGTAATTACTATTTCCCATGGGGGAGGGTTGGCAAATATATGTCGATTTGTAGATCTGGACACGCACTCTTACACACCATTCGACTTATTGAAATCCGTACGCTGGTTTGCGAGATATAGGGGGTCGAAAAATCGAGAAACGCAAATCGTCTTCCCAGACTCTAATAAACACTTTTATGGTAATTGCTATTTACCATGGGGGAGGGTTGGCAAATATATGTCGATTTGTAGATCTGGACACGCACTCTTACACACCATTCGACTTATTGAAATCCGTACGCTGGTTTGCGAGATATAGGGGGTCGAAAAATCGAGAAACGCAAATCGTCTTCCCAGACTATAATAAACACTTTTATGGTAATTACTGTTTCCCATGGGGGAGGGTTGGCAAATATATGTCGATTTGTAGATCTGGACACGCACTCTTACACACCATTAGACTTATTAAAATCCGTGGGCTGGTTTGCGAGATATGGGCACTTTTATGGTTATTGCTATTTCTCATGGGGGAGGGTTGGCAAATATATGTCGATTTGTAGAGCTGGACACGCACTCTTACACACCATTCGACTTATTGAAATCCATACGCTGGTTTGCGAGATATAGGGGGTCGAAAAATCGAGAAACGCAAATCGTCTTCCCGGACTCTAATAAACACTTTTATGGTAATTACTATTTCCCATGGGGGAGGGTTGGCAAATATATGTCGATTTGTAGAGCTAGACACGCACCTTTACACACCATTCGACTTATTGAAATCCATACGCTGGTTTGCGAGATATAGGGGGTCGAAAAATCGAGAAACGCAAATCGTCTTCCCAGACTCTAATAAACACTTTTATGGTAATTACTATTTCCCATGGGGGAGGGTTGCAAATATATGTCGATTTGTAGATCTGGACACGCACTCTTACACACCATTCGACTTATTGAAATCCGTACGCTGGTTTGCGAGATATAGGGGGTCGAAAAATCGAGAAACACAAATCGTCTTCCCAGACTCTAATAAACACTTTTATGGTAATTACTATTTCCCATGGGGGAGGGTTGGCAAATATATGTCGATTTGTAGATCTGGACACGCACTCTTACACACCATTCGACTTATTGAAATCCGTACGCTGGTTTGCGAGATATAGGGGGTCGAAGAATCGAGAAACGCAAATCGTCTTCCCAGACACTAATAAACACTTTTATGGTAATTACTATTTCCCATGGGGGAGGGTTGGCAAATATATGTCGATTTGTAGATCTGGACACGCGCTCTTACACACCATTAGACTTATTAAAATCCGTGGGTTGGTTTGCGAGATATGGACACTTTTATGGTTATTGCTATTTCTCATGGGGGAGGGTTGGCAAATATATGTCGATTTGTAGAGCTGGACACGCACTCTTACACACCATTCGACTTATTGGAATCCGTACGCTGGTTTGCGAGATATAGGGGGTCGAAAAATCGAGAAACGCAAATCGTCTTCCCAGACTCTAATAAACACTTTTATGGTAATTACTATTTCCCATGGGGGAGGGTTGGCAAATATATGTCGATTTGTAGATCTGGACACGCACTCTTACACACCATTCGACTTTTTGAAATCCGTACGCTGGTTTGCGAGATATAGGGGGTCGAAAAATCGAGAAACGCAAATCGTCTTCCCAGACTCTAATAAACACTTTTATGGTAATTACTATTTCCCATGGGGGAGGGTTGGCAAATATATGTCGATTTGTAGATCTGGACACGCACTCTTACACACCATTCGACTTATTGAAATCCGTACGCTGGTTTGCAAGATATAGGGGGTCGAAAAATCGAGAAACACAAATCGTCTTCCCAGACTCTAATAAACACTTTTATGGTAATTACTATTTCCCATGGGGGAGGGTTGGCAAATATATGTCGATTTGTAGATCTGGACACGCACTCTTACACACCATTAGACTTATTAAAATCCGTGGGCTGGTTTGCGAGATATGGACACTTTTATGGTTATTGCTATTTCTCATGGGGAGGGTTGGCAAATATATGTCGATTTGTAGAGCTGGACACGCACTCTTACACACCATTCGACTTATTGAAATCCGTACGCTGGTTTGCGAGATATAGGTGGTCGGCAAATCGAGAAATGCAAATTGTCTTCCCAGACTCTAATAAACACTTTTATGGTAATTACTATTTCCCATGGGGGAGGGTTGGCAAATATATGTCGATTTGTAGATCTGGACACGCACTCTTACACACCATTCGACTTATTGAAATCCGTACGCTGGTTTGCGAGATATAGGGGGTCGAAAAATCGAGAAACGCAAATCGTCTTCCCAGACTATAATAAACACTTTTATGGTAATTACTATTTCCCATGGGGGAGGGTTGGCAAATATATGTCGATTTGTAGATCTGGACACGCACTCTTACACACCATTAGACTTATTAAAATCCGTGGGCTGGTTTGCGAGATATGGGCACTTTTATGGTTATTGCTATTTCTCATGGGGGAGGGTTGGCAAATATATGTCGATTTGTAGAGCTGGACACGCACTCTTACACACCATTCGACTTATTGAAATCCATACGCTGGTTTGCGAGATATAGGGGGTCGAAAAATCGAGAAACGCAAATCGTCTTCCCAGACTCTAATAAACACTTTTATGGTAATTACTATTTCCCATGGGGGAGGGTTGGCAAATATATGTCGATTTGTAGAGCTAGACACGCACTCTTACACACCATTCGACTTATTGAAATCCGTACGCTGGTTTGCGAGATATAGGGGGTCGAAAAATCGAGAAACGCAAATCGTCTTCCCAGACTCTAATAAACACTTTTATGGTAATTACTATTTCCCACGGGGGAGGGTTGGCAAATATATGTCGATTTGTAGATCTGGACACGCACTCTTACACACCATTCGACTTATTGAAATCCGTACGCTGGTTTGCGAGATATAGGGGGTCGAAAAATCGAGAAACACAAATCGTCTTCCCAGACTCTAATAAACACTTTTATGGTAATTACTATTTCCCATGGGGGAGGGTTGGCAAATATATGTCGATTTGTAGATCTGGACACGCACTCTTACACACCATTCGACTTATTGAAATCCGTACGCTGGTTTGCGAGATATAGGGGGTCGAAAAATCGAGAAACGCAAATCGTCTTCCCAGACTCTAATAAACACTTTTATGGTAATTGCTATTTACCATGGGGGAGGGTTGGCAAATATATGTCGATTTGTAGATCTGGACACGCACTCTTACACACCATTCGACTTATTGAAATCCGTACGCTGGTTTGCGAGATATAGGGGGTCGAAAAATCGAGAAACGCAAATCGTCTTCCCAGACTATAATAAACACTTTTATGGTAATTACTGTTTCCCATGGGGGAGGGTTGGCAAATATATGTCGATTTGTAGATCTGGACACGCACTCTTACACACCATTAGACTTATTAAAATCCGTGGGCTGGTTTGCGAGATATGGGCACTTTTATGGTTATTGCTATTTCTCATGGGGGAGGGTTGGCAAATATATGTCGATTTGTAGAGCTGGACACGCACTCTTACACACCATTCGACTTATTGAAATCCATACGCTGGTTTGCGAGATATAGGGGGTCGAAAAATCGAGAAACGCAAATCGTCTTCCCGGACTCTAATAAACACTTTTATGGTAATTACTATTTCCCATGGGGGAGGGTTGGCAAATATATGTCGATTTGTAGAGCTAGACACGCACCTTTACACACCATTCGACTTATTGAAATCCATACGCTGGTTTGCGAGATATAGGGGGTCGAAAAATCGAGAAACGCAAATCGTCTTCCCAGACTCTAATAAACACTTTTATGGTAATTACTATTTCCCATGGGGGAGGGTTGCAAATATATGTCGATTTGTAGATCTGGACACGCACTCTTACACACCATTCGACTTATTGAAATCCGTACGCTGGTTTGCGAGATATAGGGGGTCGAAAAATCGAGAAACACAAATCGTCTTCCCAGACTCTAATAAACACTTTTATGGTAATTACTATTTCCCATGGGGGAGGGTTGGCAAATATATGTCGATTTGTAGATCTGGACACGCACTCTTACACACCATTCGACTTATTGAAATCCGTACGCTGGTTTGCGAGATATAGGGGGTCGAAGAATCGAGAAACGCAAATCGTCTTCCCAGACACTAATAAACACTTTTATGGTAATTACTATTTCCCATGGGGGAGGGTTGGCAAATATATGTCGATTTGTAGATCTGGACACGCGCTCTTACACACCATTAGACTTATTAAAATCCGTGGGTTGGTTTGCGAGATATGGACACTTTTATGGTTATTGCTATTTCTCATGGGGGAGGGTTGGCAAATATATGTCGATTTGTAGAGCTGGACACGCACTCTTACACACCATTCGACTTATTGGAATCCGTACGCTGGTTTGCGAGATATAGGGGGTCGAAAAATCGAGAAACGCAAATCGTCTTCCCAGACTCTAATAAACACTTTTATGGTAATTACTATTTCCCATGGGGGAGGGTTGGCAAATATATGTCGATTTGTAGATCTGGACACGCACTCTTACACACCATTCGACTTATTGAAATCCGTACGCTGGTTTGCGAGATATAGGGGGTCGAAAAATCGAGAAACGCAAATCGTCTTCCCAGACTCTAATAAACACTTTTATGGTAATTGCTATTTACCATGGGGGAGGGTTGGCAAATATATGTCGATTTGTAGATCTGGACACGCACTCTTACACACCATTCGACTTATTGAAATCCGTACGCTGGTTTGCGAGATATAGGGGGTCGAAAAATCGAGAAACGCAAATCGTCTTCCCAGACTATAATAAACACTTTTATGGTAATTACTGTTTCCCATGGGGGAGGGTTGGCAAATATATGTCGATTTGTAGATCTGGACACGCACTCTTACACACCATTAGACTTATTAAAATCCGTGGGCTGGTTTGCGAGATATGGGCACTTTTATGGTTATTGCTATTTCTCATGGGGGAGGGTTGGCAAATATATGTCGATTTGTAGAGCTGGACACGCACTCTTACACACCATTCGACTTATTGAAATCCATACGCTGGTTTGCGAGATATAGGGGGTCGAAAAATCGAGAAACGCAAATCGTCTTCCCGGACTCTAATAAACACTTTTATGGTAATTACTATTTCCCATGGGGGAGGGTTGGCAAATATATGTCGATTTGTAGAGCTAGACACGCACCTTTACACACCATTCGACTTATTGAAATCCATACGCTGGTTTGCGAGATATAGGGGGTCGAAAAATCGAGAAACGCAAATCGTCTTCCCAGACTCTAATAAACACTTTTATGGTAATTACTATTTCCCATGGGGGAGGGTTGCAAATATATGTCGATTTGTAGATCTGGACACGCACTCTTACACACCATTCGACTTATTGAAATCCGTACGCTGGTTTGCGAGATATAGGGGGTCGAAAAATCGAGAAACACAAATCGTCTTCCCAGACTCTAATAAACACTTTTATGGTAATTACTATTTCCCATGGGGGAGGGTTGGCAAATATATGTCGATTTGTAGATCTGGACACGCACTCTTACACACCATTCGACTTATTGAAATCCGTACGCTGGTTTGCGAGATATAGGGGGTCGAAGAATCGAGAAACGCAAATCGTCTTCCCAGACACTAATAAACACTTTTATGGTAATTACTATTTCCCATGGGGGAGGGTTGGCAAATATATGTCGATTTGTAGATCTGGACACGCGCTCTTACACACCATTAGACTTATTAAAATCCGTGGGTTGGTTTGCGAGATATGGACACTTTTATGGTTATTGCTATTTCTCATGGGGGAGGGTTGGCAAATATATGTCGATTTGTAGAGCTGGACACGCACTCTTACACACCATTCGACTTATTGGAATCCGTACGCTGGTTTGCGAGATATAGGGGGTCGAAAAATCGAGAAACGCAAATCGTCTTCCCAGACTCTAATAAACACTTTTATGGTAATTACTATTTCCCATGGGGGAGGGTTGGCAAATATATGTCGATTTGTAGATCTGGACACGCACTCTTACACACCATTCGACTTTTTGAAATCCGTACGCTGGTTTGCGAGATATAGGGGGTCGAAAAATCGAGAAACGCAAATCGTCTTCCCAGACTCTAATAAACACTTTTATGGTAATTACTATTTCCCATGGGGGAGGGTTGGCAAATATATGTCGATTTGTAGATCTGGACACGCACTCTTACACACCATTCGACTTATTGAAATCCGTACGCTGGTTTGCAAGATATAGGGGGTCGAAAAATCGAGAAACACAAATCGTCTTCCCAGACTCTAATAAACACTTTTATGGTAATTACTATTTCCCATGGGGGAGGGTTGGCAAATATATGTCGATTTGTAGATCTGGACACGCACTCTTACACACCATTAGACTTATTAAAATCCGTGGGCTGGTTTGCGAGATATGGACACTTTTATGGTTATTGCTATTTCTCATGGGGAGGGTTGGCAAATATATGTCGATTTGTAGAGCTGGACACGCACTCTTACACACCATTCGACTTATTGAAATCCGTACGCTGGTTTGCGAGATATAGGTGGTCGGCAAATCGAGAAATGCAAATTGTCTTCCCAGACTCTAATAAACACTTTTATGGTAATTACTATTTCCCATGGGGGAGGGTTGGCAAATATATGTCGATTTGTAGAGCTGGACACGCACTCTTACACACCGTTGGTCTTATTGAAATCCGTACGCTGGTTTGCGAGATATAGGGGGTCGAAAAATCGTGAAACGCAAATCGTCTTCCCTGACTCTAATAAACACTTTTATGGTAATTACTATTTCCCATGGGGGACGGTTGGCAAATATATGTCGACTTGTAGATCTGGACACGCACTCTTACACACCATTCGACTTATTGAAATCCGTGGGCTGGTTTGCGAGATATGGACACTTTTATGGTTATTGCTATTTCTCATGTGGGAGGGTTGGCAAATACATGTCGATTTGTAGAGCTGGACACGCACTCTTACACACCATTCGACTTATTGAAATCCGTACGCTGGTTTGCGAGATATAGGGGGTCGAAAAATCGAGAAACGCAAATCGTCTTCCCAGACTCTAATAAACACTTTTATGGTAATTACTATTTACCATGGGGGAGGGTTGGCAAATATATGTCGCTTTGTAGATCTGGACACGCACTCTTACACACCATTAGACTTATTAAAATCCGTGGGCTGGTTTGCGAGATATGGACACTTTTATGGTAATTGCTATTTCTCATGGGGGAGGGTTGGCAAATATATGTCGATTTGTAGAGCTGGACACGCACTCTTACACACCATTCGACTTATTGAAATCCGTACGCTGGTTTGCGAGATATAGGGGGTCGAAAAATCGAGAAACGCAAATCGTCTTCCCAGACTCTAATAAACACTTTTATGGTAATTACTATTTCCCATGGGGGAGGGTTGGCAAATATATGTCGATTTGTAGATCTGGACACGCACTCTTACACACCATTCGACTTATTGAAATCCGTACGCTGGTTTGCGAGATATAGGGGGTCGAAAAATCGAGAAACGCAAATCGTCTTCCCAGACTCTAATAAACACCTTTATGGTAATTACTATTTCCCATGTGGGAGGGTTGGCAAATATATGTCGATTTGTAGATCTGGACACGCACTCCTACACACCATTAGACTTATTAAAATCCGTGGGCTGGTTTGCGAGATATGGACACTTTTATGGTTATTGCTATTTCTCATGGGGGAGGGTTGGCAAATATATGTCGATTTGTAAAGCTGGACACGCACTCTTACACACCATTCGACTTATTGAAATCTGTACGCTGGTTTGCGAGATATAGGGGGTCGAAAAATCGAGAAACGCAAATCGTCTTCCCAGACTCTAATAAACACTTTTATGGTAATTACTATTTCCCATGGGGGAGGGTTGGCAAATATATGTCGATTTGTCTATCTGGACACGCACTCTTACACACCATTAGACTTATTAAAATCCGTGGGCTGGTTTGCGAGATATGGACACTTTTATGGTTATTGCTATTTCTCATGGGGGAGGGTTGGCAAATATATGTCGATTTGTAGAGCTGGACACGCACTCTTACACACCATTCGACTTATTGAAATCCGTACGCTGGTTTGCGAGATATAGGGGGTCGAAAAATCGAGAAACGCAAATCGTCTTCCCAGACTCTAATAAACACTTTTATGTTAATTACTATTTCCCATGGGGGAGGGTTGGCAAATAAATGTCGATTTGTAGATCTGGACACGCACTCTTACACACCATTCGACTTATTGAAATCCGTACGCTGGTTTGCGAGATATAGGGGGTCGAAAAATCGAGAAACGCAAATCGTCTTCCAAGACTATAATAAACACTTTTATGGTAATTACTATTTCCCATGGGGGAGGGTTGGCAAATATATGTCGATTTGTAGATCTGGACACGCACTCTTACACACCATTCGACTTATTGAAATCCGTACGCTGGTTTGCGAGATATAGGGGGTCGAAAAATCGAGAAACGCAAATCGTCTTCCCAGACTCTAATAAACACTTTTATGGTAATTGCTATTTACCATGGGGGAGGGTTGGCAAATATATGTCGATTTGTAGATCTGGACACGCACTCTTACACACCATTCGACTTATTGAAATCCGTACGCTGGTTTGCGAGATATAGGGGGTCGAAAAATCGAGAAACGCAAATCGTCTTCCCAGACTATAATAAACACTTTTATGGTAATTACTATTTCCCATAGGGGAGGGTTGGCAAATATATGTCGATTTGTAGATCTGGACACGCACTCTTACACACCATTAGACTTATTAAAATCCGTGGGCTGGTTTGCGAGATATGGGCACTTTTATGGTTATTGCTATTTCTCATGGGGGAGGGTTGGCAAATATATGTCGATTTGTAGAGCTGGACACGCACTCTTACACACCATTCGACTTATTGAAATCCATACGCTGGTTTGCGAGATATAGGGGGTCGAAAAATCGAGAAACGCAAATCGTCTTCCCAGACTCTAATAAACACTTTTATGGTAATTACTATTTCCCATGGGGGAGGGTTGGCAAATATATGTCGATTTGTAGAGCTAGACACGCACTCTTACACACCATTCGACTTATTGAAATCCATACGCTGGTTTGCGAGATATAGGGGGTCGAAAAATCGAGAAACGCAAATCGTCTTCCCAGACTCTAATAAACACTTTTATGGTAATTACTATTTCCCATGGGGGAGGGTTGGCAAATATATGTCGATATGTAGATCTGGACACGCACTCTTACACACCATTCGACTTATTGAAATCCGTACGCTGGTTTGCGAGATATAGGGGGTCGAAAAATCGAGAAACACAAATCGTCTTCCCAGACTCTAATAAACACTTTTATGGTAATTACTATTTCCCATGGGGGAGGGTTGGCAAATATATGTCGATTTGTAGATCTGGACACGCACTCTTACACACCATTCGACTTATTGAAATCCGTACGCTGGTTTGCGAGATATAGGGGGTCGAAGAATCGAGAAACGCAAATCGTCTTCCCAGACACTAATAAACACTTTTATGGTAATTACTATTTCCCATGGGGGAGGGTTGGCAAATATATGTCGATTTGTAGATCTGGACACGCGCTCTTACACACCATTAGACTTATTAAAATCCGTGGGCTGGTTTGCGAGATATGGACACTTTTATGGTTATTGCTATTTCTCATGGGGGAGGGTTGGCAAATATATGTCGATTTGTAGAGCTGGACACGCACTCTTACACACCATTCGACTTATTGGAATCCGTACGCTGGTTTGCGAGATATAGGGGGTCGAAAAATCGAGAAACGCAAATCGTCTTCCCAGACTCTAATAAACACTTTTATGGTAATTACTATTTCCCATGGGGGAGGGTTGGCAAATATATGTCGATTTGTAGATCTGGACACGCACTCTTACACACCATTCGACTTTTTGAAATCCGTACGCTGGTTTGCGAGATATAGGGGGTCGAAAAATCGAGAAACGCAAATCGTCTTCCCAGACTCTAATAAACACTTTTATGGTAATTACTATTTCCCATGGGGGAGGGTTGGCAAATATATGTCGATTTGTAGATCTGGACACGCACTCTTACACACCATTCGACTTATTGAAATCCGTACGCTGGTTTGCAAGATATAGGGGGTCGAAAAATCGAGAAACACAAATCGTCTTCCCAGACTCTAATAAACACTTTTATGGTAATTACTATTTCCCATGGGGGAGGGTTGGCAAATATATGTCGATTTGTAGATCTGGACACGCACTCTTACACACCATTAGACTTATTAAAATCCGTGGGCTGGTTTGCGAGATATGGACACTTTTATGGTTATTGCTATTTCTCATGGGGAGGGTTGGCAAATATATGTCGATTTGTAGAGCTGGACACGCACTCTTACACACCATTCGACTTATTGAAATCCGTACGCTGGTTTGCGAGATATAGGTGGTCGGCAAATCGAGAAATGCAAATTGTCTTCCCAGACTCTAATAAACACTTTTATGGTAATTACTATTTCCCATGGGGGAGGGTTGGCAAATATATGTCGATTTGTAGAGCTGGACACGCACTCTTACACACCGTTGGTCTTATTGAAATCCGTACGCTGGTTTGCGAGATATAGGGGGTCGAAAAATCGTGAAACGCAAATCGTCTTCCCAGACTCTAATAAACACTTTTATGGTAATTACTATTTCCCATGGGGGACGGTTGGCAAATATATGTCGACTTGTAGATCTGGACACGCACTCTTACACACCATTCGACTTATTGAAATCCGTGGGCTGGTTTGCGAGATATGGACACTTTTATGGTTATTGCTATTTCTCATGTGGGAGGGTTGGCAAATACATGTCGATTTGTAGAGCTGGACACGCACTCTTACACACCATTCGACTTATTGAAATCCGTACGCTGGTTTGCGAGATATAGGGGGTCGAAAAATCGAGAAACGCAAATCGTCTTCCCAGACTCTAATAAACACTTTTATGGTAATTACTATTTACCATGGGGGAGGGTTGGCAAATATATGTCGCTTTGTAGATCTGGACACGCACTCTTACACACCATTAGACTTATTAAAATCCGTGGGCTGGTTTGCGAGATATGGACACTTTTATGGTAATTGCTATTTCTCATGGGGGAGGGTTGGCAAATATATGTCGATTTGTAGAGCTGGACACGCACTCTTACACACCATTCGACTTATTGAAATCCGTACGCTGGTTTGCGAGATATAGGGGGTCGAAAAATCGAGAAACGCAAATCGTCTTCCCAGACTCTAATAAACACTTTTATGGTAATTACTATTTCCCATGGGGGAGGGTTGGCAAATATATGTCGATTTGTAGATCTGGACACGCACTCTTACACACCATTCGACTTATTGAAATCCGTACGCTGGTTTGCGAGATATAGGGGGTCGAAAAATCGAGAAACGCAAATCGTCTTCCCAGACTCTAATAAACACCTTTATGGCAATTACTATTTCCCATGTGGGAGGGTTGGCAAATATATGTCGATTTGTAGATCTGGACACGCACTCCTACACACCATTAGACTTATTAAAATCCGTGGGCTGGTTTGCGAGATATGGACACTTTTATGGTTATTGCTATTTCTCATGGGGGAGGGTTGGCAAATATATGTCGATTTGTAAAGCTGGACACGCACTCTTACACACCATTCGACTTATTGAAATCCGTACGCCGGTTTCCGAGATATAGGGGGTCGAAAAATCGAGAAACACAAATCGTCTTCCCAGACTCTAATAAACACTTTTATGGTAATTACTATTTCCCATGGGGGAGGGTTTGCAAATATATGTCGATTTGTAGATCTGGACATGCACTCTTACACACCATTCGACTTATTGAAATCCGTACGCTGGTTTGCGAGATATAGGGGGTCGAAAAATCGAGAAACACAAATCGTCTTCCCAGACTCTAATAAACACTTTTATGGTAATTACTATTTCCCATGGGGGAGGGTTGGCAAATATATGTCGATTTGTACATCTGGACACGCACTCTTACACACCATTCGACTTATTGAAATCCGTACGCTGGTTTGCGAGATATAGGGGGTCGAAAAATCGAGAAACGCAAATCGTCTTCCCAGACTCTAATAAACACTTTTATGGTAATTACTATTTCCCATGGGGGAGGGTTGGCAAATATATGTCGATTTGTAGATCTGGACACGCACTCTTACACAC
This sequence comes from Aphodius granarius, assembly GCA_963971325.1. Taxonomy (NCBI): domain Eukaryota; kingdom Metazoa; phylum Arthropoda; class Insecta; order Coleoptera; family Scarabaeidae; genus Aphodius; species Aphodius granarius. Next base: position 19,986,710 of record OZ020224.1, on the reverse strand, counting down.
CATTAGACTTATTAAAATCCGTGGGCTGGTTTGCGAGATATGGACACTTTTATGGTTATTGCTATTTCTCATGGGGGAGGGTTGGCAAATATATGTCGATTTGTAGAGCTGGACACGCACTAATACACACCATTCGACTTATTGAAATCCGTACGCTGGTTTGCGAGATATAGGGGGTCGAAAAGTCGAGAAACGCAAATCGTCTTCCCAGACTCTAATAAACACTTTTATGGTAATTACTATTTACCATGGGGGAGGGTTGGCAAATATATGTCGATTTGTAGATCTGGACACGCACTCTTACACACCATTCGACTTATTGAAATCCGTACGCTGGTTTGCGAGATATAGGGGGTCGAAAAATCGAGAAACGCAAATCGTCTTCCCAGACTCTAATAAACACTTTTATGGTAATTACTATTTCCCATGGGGGAGGGTTGGCAAATATATGTCGATTTGTAGATCTGGACACGCACTCTTACACACCATTAGACTTATTAAAATCCGTGGGCTGGTTTGCGAGATATGGACACTTTTATGGTTATTGCTATTTCTCATGGGGGAGTGTTGGCAAATATATGTCGATTTGTAGATCTGGACACGCACTCTTACACACCATTCGACTTATTGAAATCCGTACGCTGGTTTGCGAGATATAGGGGGTCGAAATGTCGAGAAACGCAAATCGTCTTCCCAGACTCTAATAAACACTTTTATGTTTATTGCTATTTCTCATGGGGGAGGGTTGGCAAATATATGTCGATTTGTAGATCTGGACACGCACTCTTACACACCATTCGACTTATTGAAATCCGTACGCTGGTTTGCGAGATATAGGGGTCGAAAAATCGAGAAACGCAAATCGTCTTCCCAGACTCTAATAAACACTTTTATGGCAATTACTATTTACCATGGGGGAAGGTTGGCAAATATATGTCGATATGTAGATCTGGACACGCACTCTTACACACCATTCTACTTATTGAATCCGTACGCTGGTTTGCGAGATATAGGGGGTCGAAAAATCGAGAAACGCAAATCGTCTTCCCAGACTCTAATAAACACTTTTATGGTAATTACTATTTCCCATGGGGGAGGGTTGGCAAATATATGTCGATTTGTAGATCTGGACACGCACTCTTACACACCATTCGACTTATTGAAATCCGGACGCTGGTTTGCGAGATATAGGGGGTCGAAAAATCGAGAAACGCAAATCGTCTTCCCAGACTCTAATAAACACTTTTATGGTAATTACTATTTCCCATGGGGGAGGGTTGGCAAATATATGTCGATTTGTAGATCTGGACACGCACTCTTACACACCATTAGACTTATTAAAATCCGTGGGCTGGTTTGCGAGATATGGACAGTTTTATGGTTATTGCTATTTCTCATGGGGGAGGGTTGGCAAATATATGTCGATTTGTAGATCTGGACACGCACTCTTACACACCATTCGACTTATTGAAATCCGTTCGCTGGTTTGCGAGATATAGGGGGTCGAAAAATCGAGAAACGCAAATCGTCTTCCCAGACTCTAATAAACACTTTTATGGTAATTACTATTTACCATGGGGGAGGGTTGGCAAATATATGTCGATTTGTAGATCTGGACACGCACTCTTACACACCATTCGACTTATTGAAATCCGTACGCTGGTTTGCGAGATATAGGGGGTCGAAAAATCGAGAAACGCAAATCGTCTTCCCAGACTCTAATAAACACTTTTATGGTAATTACTATTTCCCATGGGGGAGGATTGGCAAATATATGTCGATTTGTAGATCTGGACACGCACTCTTACACACCATTAGACTTATTAAAATCCGTGGGCTGGTTTGCGAGATATGGACACTTTTATGGTTATTGCTATTTCTCATGGGGGAGGGTTGGCAAATATATGTCGATTTGTAGATCTGGACACGCACTCTTACACACCATTCGACTTATTGAAATCCGTACGCTGGTTTGCGAGATATAGGGGGTCGAAAAATCGAGAAACGCAAATCGTCTTCCCAGACTCTAATAAACACTTTTATGGTAATTACTATTCCCATGGGGGAGGGTTGGCAAATATATGTCGATTTGTAGATCTGGACACGCACTCTTAGACACCATTCGACTTATTGAAATCCGTACGCTGGTTTGCGAGATATAGGGGTCGAAAAATCGAGAAACGCAAATCGTCTTCCCAGACTCTAATAAACACTTTTATGGTAATTACTATTTACCATGGGGGTAGGTTGGCAAATATATGTCGATTTGTAGATCTGGACACGCACTCTTACACACCATTCTACTTATTGAATCCGTACGCTGGTTTGCGAGATATAGGGGGTCGAAAAATCGAGAAACGCAAATCGTCTTCCCAGACTCTAATAAACACTTTTATGGTAATTACTATTTCCCATGGGGGAGGGTTGGCAAATATATGTCGATTTGTAGATCTGGACACGCACTCTTACACACCATTCGACTTATTGAAATCCGTACGCTGGTTTGCGAGATATAGGGGGTCGAAAAATCGAGAAACGCAAATCGTCTTCCCAGACTCTAATAAACACTTTTATGGTAATTACTATTTCCCATGGGGGAGGGTTGGCAAATATATGTCGATTTGTAGATCTGGACACGCACTCTTACACACCATTAGACTTATTAAAATCCGTGGGCTGGTTTGCGAGATATGGACACTTTTATGGTTATTGCTATTTCTCATGGGGGAGGGTTGGCAAATATATGTCGATTTGTAGATCTGGACACGCACTCTTACACACCATTCGACTTATTGAAATCCGTACGCTGGTTTGCGAGATATAGGGGGTCGAAAAATCGAGAAACGCAAATCGTCTTCCCAGACTCTAATAAACACTTTTATGGTAATTACTATTTACCATGGGGGAGGGTTGGCAAATATATGTCGATTTGTAGATCTGGACACGCACTCTTACACACCATTGGACTTATTGAAATCCGTACGCTGGTTTGCGAGATATAGGGGGTCGAAAAATCGAGAAACGCAAATCGTCTTCCCAGACTCTAATAAACACTTTTATGGTAATTACTATTTCCCATGGGGGAAGGTTGGCAAATATATGTCGATTTGTAGATCTGGACACGCACTCTTACACACCATTCTACTTATTGAATCCGTACGCTGGTTTGCGAGATATAGGGGGTCGAAAAATCGAGAAACGCAAATCGTCTTCCCAGACTCTAATAAACACTTTTATGGTAATTACTATTTCCCATGGGGGAGGGTTGGCAAATATATGTCGATTTGTAGATCTGGACACGCACTCTTACACACCATTCGACTTATTGAAATCCGTACGCTGGTTTGCGAGATATAGGGGGTCGAAAAATCGAGAAACGCAAATCGTCTTCCCAGACTCTAATAAACACTTTTATGGTAATTACTATTTCCCATGGGGGAGGGTTGGCAAATATATGTCGATTTGTAGATCTGGACACGCACTCTTACACACCATTAGACTTATTAAAATCCGTGGGCTGGTTTGCGAGATATGGACACTTTTATGGTTATTGCTATTTCTCATGGGGGAGGGTTGGCAAATATATGTCGATTTGTAGATCTGGACACGCACTCTTACACACCATTCGACTTATTGAAATCCGTTCGCTGGTTTGCGAGATATAGGGGGTCGAAAAATCGAGAAACGCAAATCGTCTTCCCAGACTCTAATAAACACTTTTATGGTAATTACTATTTACCATGGGGGAGGGTTGGCAAATATATGTCGATTTGTAGATCTGGACACGCACTCTTACACACCATTCGACTTATTGAAATCCGCACGCTGGTTTGCGAGATATAGGCGGTCGAAAAATCGAGAAACGCAAATCGTCTTCCCAGACTCTAATATACACTTTTATGGTAATTACAATTTCCCATGGGGGAGGATTGGCAAATATATGTCGATTTGTAGATCTGGACACGCACTCTTACACACCATTAGACTTATTAAAATCCGTGGGCTGGTTTGCGAGATATGGACACTTTTATGGTTATTGCTATTTCTCATGGGGGAGGGTTGGCAAATATATGTCGATTTGTAGATCTGGACACGCACTCTTACACACCATTCGACTTATTGAAATCCGTACGCTGGTTTGCCAGATATAGGGGGTCGAAAAATCGAGAAACGCAAATCGTCTTCCCAGACTCTAATAAACACTTTTATGGTAATTACTATTCCCATGGGGGAGGGTTGGCAAATATATGTCGATTTGTAGATCTGGACACGCACTCTTACACACCATTCGACTTATTGAAATCCGTACGCTGGTTTGCGAGATATAGGGGTCGAAAAATCGAGAAACGCAAATCGTCTTCCCAGACTCTAATAAACACTTTTATGGTAATTACTATTTACCATGGGGGTAGGTTGGCAAATATATGTCGATTTGTAGATCTGGACATGCACTCTTACACACCATTCTACTTATTGAATCCGTACGCTGGTTTGCGAGATATAGGGGGTCGAAAAATCGAGAAACGCAAATCGTCTTCCATGACTCTAATAAACACTTTTATGGTAATTACTATTTCCCATGGGGGAGGGTTGGCAAATATATGTCGATTTGTAGATCTGGACACGCACTCTTACACACCATTCGACTTATTGAAATCCGTACGCTGGTTTGCGAGATATAGGGGGTCGAAAAATCGAGAAACGCAAATCGTCTTCCCAGACTCTAATAAACACTTTTATGGTAATTACTATTTCCCATGGGGGAGGGTTGGCAAATATATGTCGATTTGTAGATCTGGACACGCACTCTTACACACCATTAGACTTATTAAAATCCGTGGGCTGGTTTGCGAGATATGGACACTTTTATGGTTATTGCTATTTCTCATGGGGGAGGGTTGGCAAATATATGTCGATTTGTAGATCTGGACACGCACTCTTACACAACATTCGACTTATTGAAATCCGTACGCTGGTTTGCGAGATATAGGGGGTCGAAAAATCGAGAAACGCAAATCGTCTTCCCAGACTCTAATAAACACTTTTATGGTAATTACTATTTACCGTGGGGGAGGTTTGGCAAATATATGTCGATTTGTAGATCTGGACACGCACTCTTACACACCATTCGACTTATTGAAATCCGTACGCTGGTTTGCGAGATATAGGGGGTCGAAAAATCGAGAAACGCAAATCGTCTTCCCAGACTCTAATAAACACTTTTATAGTAATTACTATTTCCCATGGGGGAGGATTGGCAAATATATGTCGATTTGTAGATCTGGACACGCACTCTTACACACCATTAGACCTATTAAAATCCGTGGGCTGGTTTGCGAGATACGGACACTTTTATGGTTATTGCTATTTCTCATGGGGGAGGGTTGGCAAATATATGTCGATTTGTAGATCTGGACACGCACTCTTACACACCATTCGACTTATTGAAATCCGTACGCTGGTTTGCGAGATATAGGGGGTCGAAGAATCAAGAAACGCAAATCGTCTTCCCAGACCCTAATAAACACTTTTATGGTAATTACTATTCCCATGGGGGAGGGTTGGCAGCTATATGTCGATTTGTAGATCTGGACACGCACTCTTACACACCGTTCGACTTATTGAAATCCGTACGCTGGTTTGCGAGATATAGGGGTCGAAAAATCGAGAAATGCAAATCGTCTTCCCAGACTCTAATAAACACTTTTATGGTAATTACTATTTCCCATGGGGGAGGGTTGGCAAATATATGTCGATTTGTAGATCTGGACACGCACTCTTACACACCATTAGACTTATTAAAATCCGTGGGCTGGTTTGCGAGATATGGACACTTTTATGGTTATTGCTATTTCTCATTTGGGAGGGTTGGCAAATATATGTCGATTTGTAGATCTGGACACGCACTCTTACACACCATTCTACTTATTGAACCCGTACGCTGGTTTGCGAGATATAGGGGGTCGAAAAATCGAGAAACGCAAATCGTCTTCCCAGACTAATAAACACTTTTATGGTAATTACTATTTCCCATGGGGGAGGGTTGGCAAATATATGTCGATTTGTAGATCTGGACACGCACTCTTACACACCATTCGACTTATTGAAATCCGTACGCTGGTTTGCGAGATATAGGGGGTCGAAAAATCGAGAAACGCAAATCGTCTTCCCAGACTCTAATAAACACTTTTATGGTAATTACTATTTCCCATGGGGGAGGGTTGGCAAATATATGTCGATTTGTAGATCTGGACACGCACTCTTACACACCATTAGACTTATTAAAATCCGTGGGCTGGTTTGCGAGATATGGACACTTTTATGGTTATTGCTATTTCTCATGGGGGAGGGTTGGCAAATATATGTCGATTTGTAGATCTGGACACGCACTCTTACACACCATTCTACTTATTGAATCCGTACGCTGGTTTGCGAGATATAGGGGGTCGAAAAGTCGAGAAACGCAAATCGTCTTCCCAGACTCTAATAAACACTTTTATGGTAATTACTATTTCCCATGGGGGAGGGTTGGCAAATATATGTCGATTTGTAGATCTGGACACGCACTCTTACACACCATTCGACTTATTGAAATCCGTTCGCTGGTTTGCGAGATATAGGGGGTCGAAAAATCGAGAAACGCAAATCGTCTTCCCAGACTCTAATAAACACTTTTATGGTAATTACTATTTACCATGGGGGAGGGTTGGCAAATATATGTCGATTTGTAGATCTGGACACGCACTCTTACACACCATTCGACTTATTGAAATCCGTACGCTGGTTTGCGAGATATAGGCGGTCGAAAAATCGAGAAACGCAAATCGTCTTCCCAGACTCTAATAAACACTTTTATGGTAATTACTATTTCCCATGGGGGAGGATTGGCAAATATATGTCGATTTGTAGATCTGGATACGCACTCTTACACACCATTAGACTTATTAAAATCCGTGGGCTGGTTTGCGAGATATGGACACTTTTATGGTTATTGCTATTTCTCATGGGGGAGGGTTGGCAAATATATGTCGATTTGTAGATCTGGACACGCACTCTTACACACCATTCGACTTATTGAAATCCGTACGCTGGTTTGCGAGATATAGGGGGTCGAAAAATCGAGAAACGCAAATCGTCTTCCCAGACTCTAATAAACACTTTTATGGTAATTACTATTCCCATGGGGGAGGGTTGGCAAATATATGTCGATTTGTAGATCTGGACACGCACTCTTACACACCATTCGACTTATTGAAATCCGTACGCTGGTTTGCGAGGTATAGGGGTCGAAAAATCGAGAAACGCAAATCGTCTTCCCAGACTCTAATAAACACTTTTATGGTAATTACTATTTACCATGGGGGTAGGTTGGCAAATATATGTCGATTTGTAGATCTGGACACGCACTCTTACACACCATTCTACTTATTGAATCCGTACGCTGGTTTGCGAGATATAGGGGGTCGAAAAGTCGAGAAACGCAAATCGTCTTCCCAGACTCTAATAAACACTTTTATGGTAATTACTATTTCCCATGGGGGAGGGTTGGCAAATATATGTCGATTTGTAGATCTGGACACGCACTCTTACACACCATTCGACTTATTGAAATCCGTACGCTGGTTTGCGAGATATAGGGGGTCGAAAAATCGAGAAACGCAAATCGTCTTCCCAGACTCTAATAAACACTTTTATGGTAATTACTATTTCCCATGGGGGAGGGTTGGCAAATATATGTCGATTTGTAGATCTGGACACGCACTCTTACACACCATTAGACTTATTAAAATCCGTGGGCTGGTTTGCGAGATATGGACACTTTTATGGTTATTGCTATTTCTCATGGGGGAGGGTTGGCAAATATATGTCGATTTGTAGATCTGGACACGCACTCTTACACAACATTCGACTTATTGAAATCCGTACGCTGGTTTGCGAGATATAGGGGGTCGAAAAATCGAGAAACGCAAATCGTCTTCCCAGACTCTAATAAACACTTTTATGGTAATTACTATTTACCGTGGGGGAGGGTTGGCAAATATATGTCGATTTGTAGATCTGGACACGCACTCTTACACACCATTCGACTTATTGAAATCCGTACGCTGGTTTGCGAGATATAGGGGGTCGAAAAATCGAGAAACGCAAATCGTCTTCCCAGACTCTAATAAACACTTTTATGGTAATTACTATTTCCCATGGGGGAGGATTGGCAAATATATGTCGATTTGTAGATCTGGACACGCACTCTTACACACCATTAGACCTATTAAAATCCGTGGGCTGGTTTGCGAGATACGGACACTTTTATGGTTATTGCTATTTCTCATGGGGGAGGGTTGGCAAATATATGTCGATTTGTAGATCTGGACACGCACTCTTACACACCATTCGACTTATTGAAATCCGTACGCTGGTTTGCGAGATATAGGGGGTCGAAGAATCGAGAAACGCAAATCGTCTTCCCAGACCCTAATAAACACTTTTATGGTAATTACTATTCCCATGGGGGAGGGTTGGCAGCTATATGTCGATTTGTAGATCTGGACACGCACTCTTACACACCATTCGACTTATTGAAATCCGTACGCTGGTTTGCGAGATATAGGGGTCGAAAAATCGAGAAACGCAAATCGTCTTCCCAGACTCTAATAAACACTTTTATGGTAATTACTATTTCCCATGGGGGAGGGTTGGCAAATATATGTCGATTTGTAGATCTGGACACGCACTCTTACACACCATTAGACTTATTAAAATCCGTGGGCTGGTTTGCGAGATATGGACACTTTTATGGTTATTGCTATTTCTCATTTGGGAGGGTTGGCAAATATATGTCGATTTGTAGATCTGGATACGCACTCTTACACACCATTCGACTTATTGAAATCCGTACGCTGGTTTGCGAGATATAGGGGGTCGAAAAATCGAGAAACGCAAATCGTCTTCCCAGACTCTAATAAACACTTTTATGGTAATTACTATTTCCCATGGGGGAGGGTTGGCAAATATATGTCGATTTGTAGATCTGGACACGCACTCTTACACACCATTCGACTTATTGAAATCCGTACGCTGGTTTGCGAGATATAGGGGGTCGAAAAATCGAGAAACGCAAATCGTCTTCCCAGACTCTAATAAACACTTTTATGGTAATTACTATTTACCATGGGGGAGGGTTGGCAAATATATGTCGATTTGTAGATCTGGACACGCACTCTTACACACCATTCGACTTATTGAAATCCGTACGCTGGTTTGCGAGATATAGGCGGTCGAAAAATCGAGAAACGCAAATCGTCTTCCCAGACTCTAATAAACACTTTTATGGTAATTACTATTTCCCATGGGGGAGGATTGGCAAATATATGTCGATTTGTAGATCTGGACACGCACTCTTACACACCATTAGACTTATTAAAATCCGTGGGCTGGTTTGCGAGATATGGACACTTTTATGGTTATTGCTATTTCTCATGGGGGAGGGTTGGCAAATATATGTCGATTTGTAGATCTGGACACGCACTCTTACACACCATTCGACTTATTGAAATCCGTACGCTGGTTTGCGAGATATAGGGGGTCGAAAAATCGAGAAACGCAAATCGTCTTCCCAGACTCTAATAAACACTTTTATGGTAATTACTATTCCCATGGGGGAGGGTTGGCAAATATATGTCGATTTGTAGATCTGGACACGCACTCTTACACACCATTCGACTTATTGAAATCCGTACGCTGGTTTGCGAGATATAGGGGTCGAAAAATCGAGAAACGCAAATCGTCTTCCCAGACTCTAATAAACACTTTTATGGTAATTACTATTTACCATGGGGGTAGGTTGGCAAATATATGTCGATTTGTAGATCTGGACACGCACTCTTACACACCATTCTACTTATTGAATCCGTACGCTGGTTTGCGAGATATAGGGGGTCGAAAAGTCGAGAAACGCAAATCGTCTTCCCAGACTCTAATAAACACTTTTATGGTAATTACTATTTCCCATGGGGGAGGGTTGGCAAATATATGTCGATTTGTAGATCTGGACACGCACTCTTACACACCATTCGACTTATTGAAATCCGTACGCTGGTTTGCGAGATATAGGGGGTCGAAAAATCGAGAAACGCAAATCGTCTTCCCAGACTCTAATAAACACTTTTATGGTAATTACTATTTCCCATGGGGGAGGGTTGGCAAATATATGTCGATTTGTAGATCTGGACACGCACTCTTACACACCATTAGACTTATTAAAATCCGTGGGCTGGTTTGCGAGATATGGACACTTTTATGGTTATTGCTATTTCTCATGGGGGAGGGTTGGCAAATATATGTCGATTTGTAGATCTGGACACGCACTCTTACACAACATTCGACTTATTGAAATCCGTACGCTGGTTTGCGAGATATAGGGGGTCGAAAAATCGAGAAACGCAAATCGTCTTCCCAGACTCTAATAAACACTTTTATGGTAATTACTATTTACCGTGGGGGAGGGTTGGCAAATATATGTCGATTTGTAGATCTGGACACGCACTCTTACACACCATTCGACTTATTGAAATCCGTACGCTGGTTTGCGAGATATAGGGGGTCGAAAAATCGAGAAACGCAAATCGTCTTCCCAGACTCTAATAAACACTTTTATGGTAATTACTATTTCCCATGGGGGAGGATTGGCAAATATATGTCGATTTGTAGATCTGGACACGCACTCTTACACACCATTAGACCTATTAAAATCCGTGGGCTGGTTTGCGAGATACGGACACTTTTATGGTTATTGCTATTTCTCATGGGGGAGGGTTGGCAAATATATGTCGATTTGTAGATCTGGACACGCACTCTTACACACCATTCGACTTATTGAAATCCGTACGCTGGTTTGCGAGATATAGGGGGTCGAAGAATCGAGAAACGCAAATCGTCTTCCCAGACCCTAATAAACACTTTTATGGTAATTACTATTCCCATGGGGGAGGGTTGGCAGCTATATGTCGATTTGTAGATCTGGACACGCACTCTTACACACCATTCGACTTATTGAAATCCGTACGCTGGTTTGCGAGATATAGGGGTCGAAAAATCGAGAAACGCAAATCGTCTTCCCAGACTCTAATAAACACTTTTATGGTAATTACTATTTCCCATGGGGGAGGGTTGGCAAATATATGTCGATTTGTAGATCTGGACACGCACTCTTACACACCATTAGACTTATTAAAATCCGTGGGCTGGTTTGCGAGATATGGACACTTTTATGGTTATTGCTATTTCTCATTTGGGAGGGTTGGCAAATATATGTCGATTTGTAGATCTGGACACGCACTCTTACACACCATTCGACTTATTGAAATCCGTACGCTGGTTTGCGAGATATAGGGGGTCGAAAAATCGAGAAACGCAAATCGTCTTCCCAGACTCTAATAAACACTTTTATGGTAATTACTATTTACCATGGGGGAGGGTTGGCAAATATATGTCGATTTGTAGATCTGGACACGCACTCTTACACACCATTCGACTTATTGAAATCCGTACGCTGGTTTGCGAGATATAGGGGGTCGAAAAATCGAGAAACGCAAATCGTCTTCCCAGACTCTAATAAACACTTTTATGGTAATTACTATTTCCCATGGGGGAGGATTAGCAAATATATGTCGATTTGTAGATCTGGACACGCACTCTTACACACCATTAGACTTATTAAAATCCGTGGGCTGGTTTGCGAGATATGGACACTTTTATGGTTATTGCAATTTCTCATGGGGGAGGGTTGGCAAATATATGTCGATTTGTAGATCTGGACACGCACTCTTACACACCATTCGACTTATTGAAATTCGTACGCTGGTTTGCGAGATATAGGGGGTCGAAAAATCGAGAAACGCAAATCGTCTTCCCAGACTCTAATAAACACTTTTATGGTAATTACTATTCCCATGGGGGAGGGTTGGCAAATATATATCGATTTGTAGATCTGGACACGCACTCTTACACACCATTCGACTTATTGAAATCCGTACGTTGGTTTGCGAGATATAGTGGTCGAAAAATCGAGAAACGCAAATCGTCTTCCCAGACTCTAATAAACACTTTTATGGTAATTACTATTTACCATGGGGGAAGGTTGGCAAATATATGTCGATTTGTAGACCTGGACACGCACTCTTACACACCATTCTACTTATTGAATCCGTACGCTGGTTTGCGAGATATAGGGGGTCGAAAAATCGAGAAACGCAAATCGTCTTCCCAGACTCTAATAAACACTTTTATGGTAATTACTATTTCCCATGGGGGAGGGTTGGCAAATATATGTCGATTTGTAGATCTGGACACGCACTCTTACACACCATTAGACCTATTAAAATCCGTGGGCTGGTTTGCGAGATATGGACACTTATGGTTATTGCTATTTCTCATGGGGGAGGGATGGCAAATATATGTCGATTTGTAGATCTGGACACGCACTCTTACACACCATTCGACTTATTGAAATCCGTACGCTGGTTTGCGAGATATAGGGGGTCGAAAAATCGAGAAACGCAAATCGTCTTCCCAGACTCTAATAAACACTTTTATGGTAATTACTATTTACCATGGGGGAGGGTTGGCAAATATATGTCGATTTGTAGATCTGGACACGCACTCTTACACACCATTCGACTTATTGAAATCCGTACGCTGGTTTGCGAGATATAGGGGGTCGAAAAATCGAGAAACGCAAATCGTCTTCCCAGACTCTAATAAACACTTTTATGGTAATTACTATTTCCCATGGGGGAGGATTGGCAAATATATGTCGATTTGTAGATCTGGACACGCACTCTTACACACCATTAGACTTATTAAAATCCGTTGGCTGGTTTGCGAGATATGGACACTTTTATGGTTATTGCTATTTCTCATGGGGGAGGGTTGGCAAATATATGTCGATTTGTAGATCTGGACACGCACTCTTACACACCATTCGACTTATTGAAATCCGTACGCTGGTTTGCGAGATATAGGGGGTCGAAAAATCGAGAAACGCAAATCGTCTTCCCAGACTCTAATAAACACTTTTATGGTAATTACTATTTCCCATGGGGGAGGGTTGGCAAATATATGTCGATTTGTAGATCTGAACACGCACTCTTACACACCATTAGACTTATTAAAATCCGTGGGCTGGTTTGCGAGATATGGACACTTCTATGGTTATTGCTATTTCTCATGGGGGAGGGTTGGCAAATATATGTCGATTTGTAGATCTGGACACGCACTCTTACACACCATTCGACTTATTGAAATCCGTACGCTGGTTTGCGAGATATAGGGGGTCGAAAAATCGAGAAACGCAAATCGTCTTCCCAGACTCTAATAAACACCTTTATGGTAATTACTATTTACCGTGGGGGAGGGTTGGCAAATATATGTCGATTTGTAGATCTGGACACGCACTCTCACACACCATTCGACTTATGGAAATCCGTACGCTGGTTTGCGAGATATAGGGGGTCGAAAAATCGAGAAACGCAAATCGTCTTCCCAGACTCTAATAAACACTTTTATGGTAATTACTATTTCCCATGGGGGAGGATTGGCAAATATATGTCGATTTGTAGATCTGGACACGCACTCTTACACACCATTAGACTTATTAAAATCCGTGGGCTGGTTTGCGAGATACGGACACTTTTATGGTTATTGCTATTTCTCATGGGGGAGGGTTGGCAAATATATGTCGATTTGTAGATCTGGACACGCACTCTTACACACCATTCGACTTATTGAAATCCGTACGCTGGTTTGCGAGATATAGGGGGTCGAAAAATCGAGAAACGCAAATCGTCTTCCCAGACACTAATAAACACTTTTATGGTAATTACTATTCCCATGGGGGAGGGTTGGCAACTATATGTCGATTTGTAGATCTGGACACGCACTCTTACACACCATTAGACTTATTAAAATCCGTGAGCTGGTTTGCGAGATATGGACACTTTTATGGTTATTGCTATTTCTCATGGGGGAGGGTTGGCAAATATATGTCGATTTGTAGATCTGGACACGCACTCTTACACACCATTCGACTTATTGAAATCCGTACGCTGGTTTGCGAGATATAGGGGGTCGAAAAATCGAGAAACGCAAATCGTCTTCCCAGACTCTAATAAACACTTTTATGGTAATTACTATTTACCATGGGGGAGGGTTGGCAAATATATGTCGATTTGTAGATCTGGACACGCACTCTTACACACCATTCGACTTATTGAAATCCGTACGCTGGTTTGCGAGATATAGGGGGTCGAAAAAGCGAGAAACGCAAATCGTCTTCCCAGACTCTAATAAACACTTTTATGGTAATTACTATTTCCCATGGGGGAGGATTGGCAAATATATGTCGATTTGTAGATCTGGACACGCACTCTTACACACCATTAGACTTATTAAAATCCGTGGGCTGGTTTGCGAGATATGGACACTTTTATGGTTATTGCTATTTCTCATGGGGGAGGGTTGGCAAATATATGTCGATTTGTAGATCTGGACACGCACTCTTACACACCATTCGACTTATTGAAATCCGTACGCTGGTTTGCGAGATATAGGGGGTCGAAAAATCGAGAAACGCAAATCGTCTTCCCAGACTCTAATAAACACTTTTATGGTAATTACTATTCCCATGGGGGAGGGTTGGCAAATATATGTCGATTTGTAGATCTGGACACGCACTCTTACACACCATTCGACTTATTGAAATCCGTACGCTGGTTTGCGAGATATAGTGGTCGAAAAATCGAGAAACGCAAATCGTCTTCCCAGACTCTAATAAACACTTTTATGGTAATTACTATTTACCATGGGGGAAGGTTGGCAAATATATGTCGATTTGTAGATCTGGACACGCACTCTTACACACCATTCTACTTATTGAATCCGTACGCTGGTTTGCGAGATATAGGGGGTCGAAAAATCGAGAAACGCAAATCGTCTTCCCAGACTCTAATAAACACTTTTATGGTAATTACTATTTCCCATGGGGGAGGGTTGGCAAATATATGTCGATTTGTAGATCTGGACACGCACTCTTACACACCATTAGACTTATTAAAATCCGTGGGCTGGTTTGCGAGATATGGACACTTATGGTTATTGCTATTTCTCATGGGGGAGGGTTGGCAAATATATGTCGATTTGTAGATCTGGACACGCACTCTTACACACCATTCGACTTATTGAAATCCGTACGCCGGTTTGCGAGATATAGGGGGTCGAAAAATCGAGAAACGCAAATCGTCTTCCCAGACTCTAATAAACACTTTTATGGTAATTACTATTTACCATGGGGGAGGGTTGGCAAATATATGTCGATTTGTAGATCTGGACACGCACTCTTACACACCATTCGACTTATTGAAATCCGTACGCTGGTTTGCGAGATATAGGGGGTCGAAAAATCGAGAAACGCAAATCGTCTTCCCAGACTCTAATAAACACTTTTATGGTAATTACTATTTCCCATGGGGGAGGATTGGCAAATATATGTCGATTTGTAGATCTGGACACGCACTCTTACACACCATTAGACTTATTAAAATCCGTGGGCTGGTTTGCGAGATATGGACACTTTTATGGTTATTGCTATTTCTCATGGGGGAGGGTTGGCAAATATATGTCGATTTGTAGATCTGGACACGCACTCTTACACACCATTCGACTTATTGAAATCCGTACGCTGGTTTGCGAGATATAGGGGGTCGAAAAATCGAGAAACGCAAATCGTCTTCCCAGACTCTAATAAACACTTTTATGGTAATTACTATTTCCCATGGGGGAGGGTTGGCAAATATATGTCGATTTGTAGATCTGGACACGCACTCTTACACACCATTAGACTTATTAAAATCCGTGGGCTGGTTTGCGAGATATGGACACTTCTATGGTTATTGCTATTTCTCATGGGGGAGGGTTGGCAAATATATGTCGATTTGTAGATCTGGACACGCACTCTTACACACCATTCGTCTTATTGAAATCCGTACGCTGGTTTGCGAGATATAGGGGGTCGAAAAATCGAGAAACGCAAATCGTCTTCCCAGACTCTAATAAACACCTTTATGGTAATTACTATTTACCGTGGGGGAGGGTTGGCAAATATATGTCGATTTGTAGATCTGGACACGCACTCTCACACACCATTCGACTTATTGAAATCCGTACGCTGGTTTGCGAGATATAGGGGGTCGAAAAATCGAGAAACGCAAATCGTCTTCCCAGACTCTAATAAACACTTTTATGGTAATTACTATTTCCCATGGGGGAGGATTGGCAAATATATGTCGATTTGTAGATCTGGACACGCACTCTTACACACCATTAGACTTATTAAAATCCGTGGGCTGGTTTGCGAGATACGGACACTTTTATGGTTATTGCTATTTCTCATGGGGGAGGGTTGGCAAATATATGTCGATTTGTAGATCTGGACACGCACTCTTACACACCATTCGACTTATTGAAATCCGTACGCTGGTTTGCGAGATATAGGGGGTCGAAAAATCGAGAAACGCAAATCGTCTTCCCAGACCCTAATAAACACTTTTATGGTAATTACTATTCCCATGGGGGAGGGTTGGCAACTATATGTCGACTTGTAGATCTGGACACGCACTCTTACACACCATTAGACTTATTAAAATCCGTGGGCTGGTTTGCGAGATATGGACACTTTTATGGTTATTGCTATTTCTCATGGGGGAGGGTTGGCAAATATATGTCGATTTGTAGATCTGGACACGCACTCTTACACACCATTCGACTTATTGAAATCCGTACGCTGGTTTGCGAGATATAGGGGGTCGAAAAATCGAGAAACGCAAATCGTCTTCCCAGACTCTAATAAACACTTTTATGGTAATTACTATTTACCATGGGGGAGGGTTGGCAAATATATGTCGATTTGTAGATCTGGACACGCACTCTTACACACCATTCGACTTATTGAAATCCGTACGCTGGTTTGCGAGATATAGGGGGTCGAAAAATCGAGAAACGCAAATCGTCTTCCCAGACTCTAATAAACACTTTTATGGTAATTACTATTTCCCATGGGGGAGGATTGGCAAATATATGTCGATTTGTAGATCTGGACACGCACTCTTACACACCATTAGACTTATTAAAATCCGTGGGCTGGTTTGCGAGATATGGACACTTTTATGGTTATTGCTATTTCTCATGGGGGAGGGTTGGCAAATATATGTCGATTTGTAGATCTGGACACGCACTCTTACACACCATTCGACTTATTGAAATCCGTACGCTGGTTTGCGAGATATAGGGGGTCGAAAAATCGAGAAACGCAAATCGTCTTCCCAGACTCTAATAAACACTTTTATGGTAATTACTATTCCCATGGGGGAGGGTTGGCAAATATATGTCGATTTGTAGATCTGGACACGCACTCTTACACACCATTCGACTTATTGAAATCCGTACGCTGGTTTGCGAGATATAGTGGTCGAAAAATCGAGAAACGCAAATCGTCTTCCCAGACTCTAATAAACACTTTTATGGTAATTACTATTTACCATGGGGGAAGGTTGGCAAATATATGTCGATTTGTAGATCTGGACACGCACTCTTACACACCATTCTACTTATTGAATCCGTACGCTGGTTTGCGAGATATAGGGGGTCGAAAAATCGAGAAACGCAAATCGTCTTCCCAGACTCTAATAAACACTTTTATGGTAATTACTATTTCCCATGGGGGAGGGTTGGCAAATATATGTCGATTTGTAGATCTGGACACGCACTCTTACACACCATTAGACTTATTAAAATCCGTGGGCTGGTTTGCGAGATATGGACACTTATGGCTATTGCTATTTCTCATGGGGGAGGGTTGGCAAATATATGTCGATTTGTAGATCTGGACACGCACTCTTACACACCATTCGACTTATTGAAATCCGTACGCCGGTTTGCGAGATATAGGGGGTCGAAAAATCGAGAAACGCAAATCGTCTTCCCAGACTCTAATAAACACTTTTATGGTAATTACTATTTACCATGGGGGAGGGTTGGCAAATATATGTCGATTTGTAGATCTGGACACGCACTCTTACACACCATTCGACTTATTGAAATCCGTACGCTGGTTTGCGAGATATAGGGGGTCGAAAATTCGAGAAACGCAAATCGTCTTCCCAGACTCTAATAAACACTTTTATGGTAATTACTATTTCCCATGGGGGAGGATTGGCAAATATATCTCGATTTGTAGATCTGGACACGCACTCTTACACACCATTAGACTTATTAAAATCCGTGGGCTGGTTTGCGAGATATGGACACTTTTATGGTTATTGCTATTTCTCATGGGGGAGGGTTGGCAAATATATGTCGATTTGTAGATCTGGACACGCACTCTTACACACCATTCGACTTATTGAAATCCGTACGCTGGTTTGCGAGATATAGGGGGTCGAAAAATCGAGAAACGCAAATCGTCTTCCCAGACTCTAATAAACACTTTTATGGTAATTACTATTCCCATGGGGGAGGGTTGGCAAATATATGTCGATTTGTAGATCTGGACACGCACTCTTACACACCATTCGACTTATTTAAATCCGTACGCTGGTTTGCGAGATATAGGGGTCGAAAAATCGAGAAACGCAAATCGTCTTCCCAGACTCTAATAAACACTTTTATGGTAATTACTATTTCCCATGGGGGAAGGTTGGCAAATATATGTCGATTTGTAGATCTGGACACGCACTCTTACACACCATTCGACTTATTGAAATCCGTACGCTGGTTTGCAAGATATAGGGGGTCGAAAAATCGAGAAACACAAATCGTCTTCCCAGACTCTAATAAACACTTTTATGGTAATTACTATTTCCCATGGGGGAGGGTTGGCAAATAAATGCCGATTTGTAGATCTGGACACGCACTCTTACACACCATTAGACTTATTAAAATCCGTGGGCTGGTTTGCGAGATATGGACACTTTTATGGTTATTGCTATTTCTCATGGGGGAGGGTTGGCAAATATATGTCGATTTGTAGAGCTGGACACGCACTCTTACAAACCATTCGACTTATTGAAATCCGTACGCTGGTTTGCGAGATATAGGGGGTCGAAAAATCGTGAAACGCAAATCGTCTTCCCAGACTCTAATAAACACTTTTATGGTAATTACTATTTACCATGGGGGAGGGTTGGCAAATATATGTCGATTTGTAGATCTGGACACGCACTCTTACACACCATTCGACTTATTGAAATCCGTACGCTGGTTTGCGAGATACAGGGGGTCGAAAAATCGAGAAACGCAAATCGTCTTCCCAGACTCTAATAAACACTTTTATGGTAATTACTATTTACCATGGGGGAGGGTTGGCAAATATATGTCGATTTGTAGATCTGGACACGCACTCTTACACACCATTCGACTTATTGAAAGCCGTACGCTGGTTTGCGAGATATAGGGGTCGAAAAATCGAGAAACGCAAATCGTCTTCCCAGACTCTAATAAACACTTTTATGGTAATTACTATTTCCCATGGGGGAGGGTTGGCAAATATATGTCGATTTGTAGATCTGGACACGCACTCTTACACACCATTCGACTTATTGAAATCCGTACGCTGGTTTGCAAGATATAGGGGGTCGAAAAATCGAGAAACACAAATCGTCTTCCCAGACTCTAATAAACACTTTTATGGTAATTACTATTTCCCATGGGGGAGGGTTGGCAAATATATGTCGATTTGTAGATCTGGACACGCACTCTTACACACCATTAGACTTATTAAAATCCGTGGGCTGGTTTGCGAGATATGGACACTTTTATGGTTATTGCTATTTCTCATGGGGGAGGGTTGGCAAATATATGTCGATTTGTAGAGCTGGACACGCACTCTTACACACCATTCGACTTATTGAAATCCGTACGCTGGTTTGCGAGATATAGGGGGTCGAAAAATCGAGAAACGCAAATCGTCTTCCCAGACTCTAATAAACACTTTTATGATAATT